>JADNRY010000137.1:0-165902 GCA_015501585.1 Rhodocollybia butyracea | reverse complement strand
CGCGACTGGATTGTCTATGTCCATTGTCCATGATATCTCTCTCTCATGCCTACAACTTTGAAGCGGCTAGCTCTCGAAATTGACGTGTATACATCAACGCCATCAACGCCATACTATCCATGTTTTTTCAGTACCTGGAACTCACTCTGACCCTCTTCAATCGTCTGGCTGAAGAGATTGCTCTATGGACAACTCGCTGGATAGAGCTGAGGATAGAGTTGAGGATTACTCGACATAAGGCTACGTGGCGCGGAGATACAAGTGCTGGTTACCTCGTGATATATACACAGACTGACTAAAGTGGTCTTTACTAAGGCGTCGTGCTAAAAGGCACAAAGTTCATCAGGGTGAAATGCCGTCAAGTCCGTTCTAAAGACGGAGGTCGTTTGGAAAGGTTTGGAAGTTGTTGTGCGATGTTCTCTCTCGCTTTTGCCTCATGCAGTGTGCTTATTTGCTATAGTGGTCTTCTGAGTGAACTTTCAAGTTGCAAGAAGTTTCAAGCCTCAGGCCTCAGCGCTCAGCGCTCAACCTCAATACTTGAAGCTTGCAATTGACGGTACCACCCGATTTCATTTGCGAAATCTTCCGTAGGAAGCCGTGGGAATGTTATAATTCCCCAATTTGCTCCGTGTTTTCCGTCCTGCTCTCGCTGTTCCTGTTGATATCCTTTGTCATTGTCAACAGTGCTATAGATGATGCGCATTACTTAGCAAGTAGATTGGTTATAAAGGCACGTCGATGAACGTTCTTACACTATCTTCTTCCTTCTTTAACTAATGTCGCGCAATTCATCAGAAAGCGATCCAACCATCTGCAACTCTGTAAACGTATTCGTTGATCCTCCACAGTCCAAATTGGATGCTGAGGGTGGAGACATAAAACCGGCACCAGACGCGTACGGCCTACTGACGGAGGCTGGGATGCATGGGGAACTGTCTTCGGGCCACAATGATCTCAGTGGGCACGTTTGGGTGAGGAATACTACTCCTACTTAGCTCGTGTTCGAAAACTGATATTTACTTCTAGCTTCGTCAATGCTTTTGGCGCGTTCGCCGACTTTTACAATGAACAATACCTTACACGTACTCTGCAAACATCATTTCAATGATCGGAGCCGTACAAGTGTTTCTGTTGTTCCTTTGTACGTGTATTACTACATCTTATCTTGACTTCTCTTAATATCCTCTTCGAGCAGTTGCAGGGACTGCAGGCGCTATCTTCGACTGCATAGGCCCACGATATCTTATCCCACTCAGCGGTGTGATAACCGTCTTCTCACTCTTCATGCTGAGTATCACAAAGCCGGAAAAGATATACCAGCAGTTTCTTTCGCAGTCTGTACTCTTTGGCCTCGGGGCTACGATGAGGTTAGCTAGAAATGCATACATACATCAAGTCCTACTCACATAAACTGTTCCATCTAGCTTCTTCCCTTCGATGAGTATTATGGCTCACTGGTTCAAGAACAAACTACCATACGCGGTTGGTTGTTTTGTCTCTGGAGCCAGTTTAGGAGGTGTCATCTTTCCTATAATGATAGCCAAATTGATACCAAAAATCGGCTTTGGTACGTGTAGCTTTGATGCTTTCTTATCTTCCAATTCTCACTGTGCTCCGCAGGTTGGACAATCCGAGTTTTCGCTTTCATCACCCTCGCGTGTTTTGCAATCGGAACAGCAACGATCAAGCAACGTAGGCCTCCAAGCCTTTCCCCACCTCCTTCTCGGCTTTATTCGATTTCGCCGCTTTCAAAGACCCATGTTATGTCTTTCTTGCCTTGGGTGCTGGTTTACATTCTTTGCCGTGTTCAACCCGTTCTTGTACGCAAACCCACTAGATTATTGTTGAAGCTCACTCACATTGACTACGCAGCTATCTTGGCCTGAGTGCCCAGATTTCGAATCCCAATTCCGGTGTCAATGGGTACTACCTCGTGATTCTTGTGCCACGTCGATTTTTGGACGTGTTAGTCCGGCTCATCGCTACCAGAGTCGGGCGGTATGTGATCCCTACCCAGGCATTTGCTTCTCTCATGCTGATTTTTCGTTATTGAAGATTCAACATGTTATGGTGTCAACAGCTATATCAACGATCCTAGTCTTCGCACTATGGTACACCTCGTTCGAACAAGCAAACTTGATTGTGTTTGCCGCTCTGTACGGACTTTCTCTGGCCCATTTTTCTCTTTGACTCCAGTAAGTTTAATGTTAGCTTTGAACACGGCGATAGAAACTCACAAGATATTCTAGTCATGCGTTGCGGAAATTCTCCATAGACCGCATGGGCAAGGATCGGGGAACGTATGCCTTTATGGCCTCAGCTACACTGCAGGTGCTCCGATATCAGGCGTTTTATCGAAGACCAGACGAAACCCAACTTTCAAAATTGATTTGTTTTCGGAAGTAATTCACTTTCGAAGTACAAGTTCCCGTATATAAATATCTAGGGTATCATGTCGCTTATTGGAGTAGTCTTGATCTGCATTTCGCGGTTCATCCGGAACAGGAAGCTGTTTGTGGTAGCATACGGTCCATGAAAACTATGACATTGTGATAGAGTTCGTATATAGAGTCACAAAAATTAGAATACAGTACATTATAATCACCCTCTACCTATCTAGAGTACCTAGGTATTAATGTATACAGTAGTAACTGCTCAATTTATGACAAGAATACGTCAGCGAACAAATTGTACGCACCATACGCACAACACCGTGATTTGTGCCTGACTTGTCAGCGCTTATATCAAGAAAGCGCTCGCCTTCAACCACTTTCTTGTCTAGTGCTCGTTGTTGTTCTGCATTGGCTATTATTTGGCTGTATTCAGTTAATAGGTGTGTTCTCTCTGCTTTAGCTCATTCCAATATTCACAGCCTCTAGCTTTTTGTACAATACCTTACAATAATATTGTTGTTGTTTGATTTCAAGGCTTCCGGAAGCTCAAGCGGCGCTCAAGAACGGCTATGAAAAAGATCGAAATAGGCAGAACTTGGCTTTTTAGAACGCCAGCAATCACATCTTTATAACCTTAGTTCCTTGCAAGAACAAAGAAGCTGCAGGATCGAGAAAAAGACGAAAAATTTCTACCAACAATTTCCGGGATGATATGTTTAGGACCCGTCTTGTGGATCTCTTCCGAGTCGGTACACTTGAGTCCTATTGGTTAGACCTTGTCTGACTCATCCGCCCACCTATAACCCATCTTCTCTGACCGAGTATGTACACTATCCCACATTGGGAGAGAGATCAGAAACTTCGATGTCTTCCTCATTCCAACAAGATCTTCCAGACCTCTACGAAGCTGGAGTTGTGGAGTTGCAAGATGGTTTAGATGCAGGCCGGTTTAGTGCTGTGATCTCGTCACGGTGTGTGTTCACTGTCTTGGAATCGTTTATAATACTCAATTCTCAAAACAGGCTTATCTCGCTCGAATTGAGAAGTAATCTCCAAGGCCCGGAATTGAGAGCCTTATTGAAGGTTAGCCCTGTTGCCTTGAAATCGGCGGCGGAGCTAGATGAAGAAAGACGTGTGAGTGGAAAGCGTAGCATGCTGCATGGGATTCCCGTACTACTCAAGGTACGTGCCTTGGTTTCGATACAGAGTTCTACTCTTGATGCCATTTTCCCTCAGGACAATATCGCAACCATCTCGTCAGAGGGCAAGAGTGTCTCACTGACTGGAACCATACAGTAGCTAACACAATCTTCTATTTGCTAGGCCTCAACACGACTGCCGGCTCTTATGCGCTACTTGGATCAGTACCCCAGATGATGCGGGTGTAGTGAAGCGTCTTCGGAAGGCAGGAGCTATCATTTTAGGCGAGTTTTTTTTCGTATTTTTCGTATATATACTTTTCTCATATCGTCTTCCTTTAGGCAAAGCCAATATGTCGAACTCGCTCACTTCCGTGGGGAAGTTCCCAGTGGCTGGTCCGCTCGTGGCGGGCAATGCAAAGTGCATACCATCCTAAGGGGGTCCTAGTGGATCTTCGTCCGGTTCGGGCGTTGCTGCCTCTATCGGTCTGGCTACGGTGACACTTGGAACGGAGACGAATGGGAGTATCACCTCGCCTACATCTAACAATAACATAGTTGGAGTGAAACCTACCGTAGGGCTTACTTCGAGGGCTGGAGGTAAGTACACGCGTTCTTCTCTCATCTGTAATTATATTCATCATCTTTTAGTTATCCCCATCGCAGCAGCACAAGACACCGTCGGTCCAATGACCCGTTCAGTCGAAGACGCCGCAATAGTACTCTCAGTCATAGCGGCGAAGATCCAACGACCGCCGCACGCTGTCCAACCTTCCCCCGTCCCCGATTTACACCAAAGCCCTGGACATCAACGCCTTACGGGGCAAGCGTATCGGCGTGCCCGATCCAGCTTCCCATAGGATCTGACGCCTTACCCCCATCCATATGTCATGCCTTCGACGAATCCCTGCATGTGCTCGAACGGCTCGGCGCTACTATCGTCGACCCGGCGGATCTACCTTCCGCAGACGAAATCCGTGCAGTGGATTTCAATAATCCTACGGAGTCCCGGTGCTTTTCACCGATTTCAAGATTGAATTCAACGCATACCTTAAGTGGTTGGTCGATGTACCTACGGGGGTGCGCACGCTCAAGGATTTGATACAGTTTAATCTGGATCATGCAGAGGTGGAGCTTCCGGAGCATTATTCTGATCAGCAGGAGTTGATCATGTCTGAAAAGACGGAGGGGAGGGGAGAGGCTTATGGGAGGGCGTTAGCGAAGAACTTGGAGATGGGGGCGACAAGGGAATCGACGCGGCTTTGAAGCAGAGTGGGTTGATGCGCTGGTGTTGCCTGCTAGAAACACGACTACGCCTGCTGCGATGGCGGGTTATCCGACAATTACTGGTGCGTTATTTTTGTCCTTCTAGACGTGGAGTGGTAAATCGATTTTGCTTGGCAGTTCCTTTGGGATTTTTCTGAAGACGAGCCTATGAAGTATGACGGTCCGAATGTTGCGTATCCTGCGCCTGGTATGCTTTCGGGCTGTCGTTCATTGGAACTGCGTTCGATGAATATGCGCTTATCGGGATGGCCTATGCTTTTGAGCAAGGGACCAAAGTGCGGACAAGCCGTCGGGCGATACGGCAGCCGTTCCAAGACACAAATTAAGAAAGTGAATCAGAGTTGACCACATATACAATCAATGTTCCCGTGCCGAGTAATTCATTCCTTCTTCCTTTCCTGTGATTCTAGTCAGATTCTAGTCAGCAGCCTATAATAAATTGTTCTTAACCCCATGTATATTCATCGATATCAGACGTGGCTCTCATTCGAACTATCTGTACCTACCCAGGCCACCGTCCCCCAACTTGGATCTCAACTTTGGAAGCGGAAATGGACTTTTACTCAAATCGCGTCTGCATGGTTGACCAAGTTCTCTCACTCTCTCGAGCAGCAAGATGCAGCTAGCTGTGCTCGCTCTTCCATTCACATGGCTGGCTTAGAGATTACCTAGTGTTCACCTGGAACCTACGTACGCGGAACGGGCACGCACAAATCCTGGAATATCTAGATGCTAATATCAAATCGACGACGATCTCTGGGCTCGAGGTTACCTCGGATGGGTCTTTTAAGCCATCGCTGGGGAGATGCCCGAGAGTGTATCTTCTGGTTTTACGTTCTCGACGGCGATAGCGAGTGGGAGGGGCATCTTCACGTTGGCCCAAGAAGCTGGAGAGTGGAAGGCGTTTACGTTTTTCATATCATTGGATAGCCTGAAGGGCCACGAACCTAGAGGGCCTGAAGAAGGTGTATACCACGGCACTGCGACGTACTGGTCAGAGGTGCGAGAAGAGAGACGGCGTACAATTGAGGAGAACCCGTTGGTGTTGATCGGTGAGTCCTTTTTGGAATCACACATCGTTCGCGCTATGCTGACGCATGCTATGCGTCATGTACGTAGTGGGTGCAGGCCAAAATGGGTTACAAGTCGCTGCGCGATTCAAGCAGATGGGTATTCCACTCTTGTGATCGAAAAGAACGAGCGTATCGGCGACCATTGGCGACGCAGATATCCTTGCTTGACTCTACACACTCCCAAGCTACACCACAGTTGTGCGTTATCGAACCTTTCCCTTTTTTTTCATCTTGATGGCTCATGGACGTTCTCTCTCAAGTGTTATACCAGCCGTATCCCGATACCTGGCCTCGCTTTACCCCGCGAGATAAGGTTGCTGACTGGCTGGAACAGTATGCGATATCGCAAGACATCGTTGTATGGACGAAATCTCAACCACTCCCTGTCTCCTTCTTACGATTCCGAAACGAAGAGATGGACTGTTTCCATCGACAGAAATGGAAAATCCGTCACGATTCATCCAAAGCAATCGTTTTGGCTACAGGGTTTCTGGGTGCCCTTACGTGCCTGATGTCGACGGCCAAGATGTCTTCAAAGGCCAGATATTCCATTCCGAATCTTACTCGGGCGGGCCACAATTCGCGGGAAAAACGCGTTGTTATCGTAGGAACCGGAAATAGCGGCGCAGACATTGCACTAGACCTTCATATGAGAGAAGCACAAGCGGTTACAATCTTACAGCGCTCAACCACTGTTGTCCAATCCGCCAATACACTTGTGGAGATGCTTGACCACCTCTGGGATCCAAATCTGCCCGTTGAAGTTGGTGATTATCGCAATGTAGCCACGCCCTATCCGGCTTTTGAAAGAAAATTTTTGATAAGTCGGAAGGATCACTTTTGGGACAAAGACAGAGATATTCTTGATGGCTTGGCGAAAGCTGGAATGAATGTGAATATTGACGGAGGTGGTATTCTTACACTGGTTCATGAACGCCTCGGAGGTACGTCGATTTCGTCTGTTTATTGTAGATTGCCATTTCTAATGACCTTTTCAGGATATTGTAAGCTCGCAACTACGCTGGCAATATTCAATCCTTGACTGTATCTATCTTTAGGGATGGATATTGGAACCGCGGAACATGTAGCATCCGGGAAGATTAAAGTTAAATCAGAGGTCGTGATTCAAAAATGACAGAGAACGCTGTCATTCTCAGTGACGGTTCGGTGCTAGAAGCCGATGTTGTTCTTTTTGCGTGAGTTTTGATTTCGACTGCATTTTCTTCGCTCATGCTTGATCGTTAAACCACAGTACTGGATACCGCCATATGCAAAGTATTATGAGACGCATATTCGGAGAAACAATCGATCAAGCGGGCCCTGCTGGAGGTATGGATGAAGAGGGGAAATGCGAGGCGCATATAAGCCTACTGGGCATCCTGGGGTAAGTATTTCCCTTAAGCTCGAGATTGCTGTCGTTTATCGTTGTGTCAAGCTCTGGTACGCGCTGGGAGATTTTCAGAACTCGCGTTTTGGGTCCAAGTTCTTGGCAAGTTCTGTTTCTTTACTATATGTATCTCCGATTTTTGACACACAAACATCGCAGGCGATCCAACTGCAGGCCCTTGAACTGGGTTACACGAAGATGTAATGAAATATGTGAACTTTATACACTGTGTTTGAACCAAATCCATATTTAATCCGATAATAATAAACGAAGCAAGTTGGTATCAGAACCAAAACTAGCGAATTGAAGTTGGACTTTTCGCCAGTTCTTGCCTACACCCAAAGTAGACATTGGCAGTGTCAAGCATCGCGCTGAAAGTAATAGGAATGCAAAGAGACTTGGTTCCCTTTCCTTCGGAACTCTGAGGAGCTTCTAGACACACTTATGGAAGATGTGTTCCGTTAGCGCAGCAGCATCTTGAAGAGTTCAAATACCCGATGAAGAGCCTCTGAGACCTCCTGCGACCCGTTAGTAAAACCCTATATACTATTGAGAGAATTATGTATCCCTTCAACAAAATATCGAGATTTCAAAGCTACATTCGATTTAGCTTACAGATATTGCTCCTTCGAACATGGTTATCATCTCAGATCTCTTTCAAGAAACTGTAGCGTTGAGATAAGCTTGACGGATCGGACTATTCTCAATCTCGTTCTTCATAAGGAGGCATGGTTGTGTATCGTTTCCTATCCCATCCTCCGAATCAGTACCTGTAAAGTTGCTCAATATCACATCGAAAGTAGGCTCACTTTAAAGAAAGCGGTTGCCTTCACTTTTCTGTTGCTCTCGTCATCGAGAGTAAGGCGAAACTTTGCTCCTGCTGGGAAGCGAAAGAGCATCCCCGGAACAACGTCGAGGTGAATCCAAGCCTTTGCGGTAACATCTGATCCAGGTTGAGGGTATAGTTAGAGCATAGTGGCTTGGGCTATGGCAAGGACTCACCTTCAACGTGTAGATAAAGGCTTCCACCGGTTATAACAGCAAGAGCATCCTTCGTCGTGCACATATCGCTACGGATAGATCATCGAGCCAGTCATATAAGTATGTCACAGAAGTAAACAATGTAGAGATATTTTCTCACTCGCCCGCTGTGACTGAGTGGGGTAGTCTCCTCAATAAGGCAATCATCTAGGATTGGGAGTGAGCAAATTTTTGGCCTGGGGAATGAATGATCTATGATTCACCTCTGGAGTCATTGATGTGGCATCTTTTTTGAAGTTCCAAGTTCACTCCAACGGCGCAAGCTTCATTCGTAACGGGATATCCTAACTCTTGTGCCTGGTTTTGAGCAGCCTTTTCAAGTTCATCACCACTACCACCCATAAACATTATCTTCCATCCCAGAGCATCGAGGTGCTCGACACCGACCGGATGAGATGCATCGGTGGCAGAAGCAGAGTCGCCGGGAAGGTAATATGCGTGAATGGGGGCCATCTTTGGTGGATATGATATTGCGGAGGCAGCTTTTAAGTCTCAGCCAGAAATAACTAAATCTGTTCCGAAAGCAGCTTCCATTAGTAGAAACGCGGAGCCAGGCGGTCAAGTCTTCCAGTTGTGAAAGCCATACATTTTACCCGTTTTGGAGCACTGACCTGTTATTATGCATTCCCTTTCAGGCTATCTGAACTGGAAATGTGACATTGTCAATCAGGGAGAGTCTGGGAGAATAGCCTCCTATTATTGTAGTAGATCGATAAGGTCGACAGTCGTCTGGAAACGGAGACTTGGCGGAATAGAATAGTGCCCATTTTAGTAGATCGAATCTCAAGAAGGTCGGTGTGACCCCGTTCTTCTGCGTTCTTCTGCATCCCACTCACTCCATCTGCCAAGTCACGAATGTTCTACGCTTCAGTACAGTAAGATATCGGAACTTCAATGTTACATTTAATTTATTTCGAAGCAGTAGGCTCCTTCAAGCACGGCTATCATCTCAGATCTATCCAAGAGCCTGAGTGTTAAGATAAGCTTGACGGATTGGATGATTCTCAATCTCGTCCTTCGCAAGGAGGCCCTGGTTGTGTATCGTTTCCTATCCCATCGGCCGCTCCGAGTCAGTACGTGTAGTATAAGTATCCTCAATATCATATCGAAATAGGCTCACTTTGAAGAAAACAATTGCTGCTGCTTTTCTGTTGTTCTCGTTGAAAGTAAGGCGAAATTTCGCTCCTGCGGGGAAGTGAATGAACGTCCCCGGAACAATATCGAGTTGAATCCAAGCCTTTGTGATAACATCTGATCAAAGTGAAGGTATAATTAAATCTCAGGGGCATGCGTTGAGGCAAGTACCCACCCTCAACGTGTACATAGGGGCTTCCGCTGGTTACAACAGCGACAGAATCCTTCGTCGTGCATATATCACTACAGACAGAGCGAAAGGTCATATGTCACAGTAGACGATATAGAGGCGTTTCCTACTAACCTGCTCTCCGAATGGAGTATTTTCGTCAATAGGGCAACCATCTAGATTGAGAGTGAGCAAATTATTGGCCTGTGGGACTTAACGATCTTTGAATCACCTCTGGTGTCAATGTTGCTGCATTTTTTTCAAAAGATTCCAAGTCCACTCCAACGGCACAACCTTCATGCGTAACGGGATATCCTAATTCTTGTACCTGGTTTCGAGCAGCCTTTTCAAGTTCATCACCACTACTACCAATAAACGTCGTCTTCCATCCAAGAGCATCGAGTTTCTCGACACTGACCGGACGAGATGTATCGGTGGCAGAAGCAGAGTCGGCGGGAAGATAATATGCGCGAATGGGGGCCATCTTTAGTAGATGTGATATTATGAAGGCAGCTTTTAAATATCAGCGAGAAACAAATGTATCCGTTCTGAATGCAGCACTTCTGGCATTATGCTCCTCTATAAGCGCGGAGTCAGGCGGCCAAGTCTGAAGGTCATATATTTTACCTGTTTTGGGGCTCTGACACTGTTATTGTACGTCCCTTTCAATCTCGTATAGGACAGAGAGTCTGGCAGAATAGCCCTCCATTATTATAGATCGATAAGGTCAGCACCCGTGGAAACAGAAACTTGGCGGAATAGTGCCCATTCTAGTAGATCGAATCTCAAGAAGGTCGGTGAGCTGACCCCGTTCTTCTGCGTCCCTTTCCGAGGTATAAATATTCTACGCTTTAGTACGTCTTTTAGCAAAATATCGGAACTTCAATGTTACATTGAATTTATTTTAGCAGTATGCTCTTTCGAGCACGGTCATCATCGTAGATCTATACAAGAGCCTGAGTGTTGAGATAAGCTTGACGGATCGGATTATTCTCAGTCTCGCCCTTCGCAAGAGGCCATGATTGTGTATTGTTTCCTATCCCACCCGCCGAGTCAATATGTATATATCCTATCGAAAATAGGCTCACTTTAAAGAAAACAATTCCTGCCGCTTTTCTGTTCTTCTCGTCGAAAGTAAGGCGGAACTTTGCTCCTGCTGGGAAACGAATGAACGTCCCCGGAACAATATCGAGTTGAATCCAAGCCTTTTCGATAACATCTGATCAAAGTCAAGGTATAATTAAATGTCAATGGGTTAATGCAGGTACCCACCCTCAATGTGTAGAGAAGGGGTGCCGCTGGCTACAACAGCGGCAGCATCCTTCGTCGTGCATATATCACTACAGACAGAGCGAAAAGTCATATGTCACAGTAGACAACTTGAATGTAGAGGCATTTTCCACTAACCTGCTCGCTGAATGGAGTAGTTTCATCAATAAGGCAACCATCTATATTGAGAGTGAGTAAATCTTTGGCCTGTGGAACTTAAATGATCTTTGACTCACCTCTGGAGTCAATGTTGCCGCATTTTTTTCAACTTCCAAGTCTACTCCAACGGCACAACCTTCTTGCGTAACGGGATATCCTAATTCTTGTGCCTAGTTCATCACCACTACCACCAATAAAAATTATCTTCCAACCCAGAGCATCGAGTTGCTCGATGCTGACTGGACGAGATGTATCGGTGGTAGAAGCAGAGTCTGCGGGAAGATAATATGCGCGAATGGGGGCCATCTTTGGTACTAGACACTGTTTGCGAAGGCACCTTTTAAGTTCCAGCCAGAAATGAACTCTATTCCGAACGCAGCACTTCCATTATGCTCCTCCAGAAGCGCGGAGTCATGCGGCCAAGTCTTCCAGTTGTGAAAGTCGTGTGCATTTTACCCTTCTTTGGGCACTGATCCTATTATTATACATCTCTTTCCGTGTATCTGAGTGGTAAATGTGCCACTGTCAGTCAGGCTCCCCCAGAATGGGGAGTCTGGCAGACTAGTCCCCCATTATTGTAGATCGATAAGGTCAGCACCTGTCTGGAAACGGAGACATGGTAAAATATAGCCCATTTTAGTAGATCGAATCTCAAGAAGGTGTAACCCCGTTCTTCTGCGCCCCTTTAAGCCCATCCGAGTCAGAAATAGTACTTTAAGTACGCTTCAACATCCTTTAGCAAAAAATATCGGAATTTCAATGTTACATTCGGTTTATTTTAGAAACAATATGCTCCTTCCGAGTCGAGCACGATTATCATCTCAGATCTATTCAAGAGCCTGTGTGTTGATATAAGCTTGACGGATCGGATGATTCTCAACCTCCGTCTTCGGAATAATGCCATGGTTGTGTATCGTTTCCTATCCTCCAAGTCAATACATATATATGCTATCGAAAATAGGCTCACCTTAAAGAAAGCAGTTGCCGCCACGGTTCTGGTTTTCTCGTCGAAAGTGAGGCGCCACTTTGCTCCTGCGGGGAAGAGAATGAACGTCCCCGGAACAGCATCCACATGAATCCAAGCATTTGCGCTAACATCTGAGGGTATAGTTAAAACATAGTCTCAGCGGCATACGGAAAGCACACACCTTCGATGTGTACATAAGGGTTGCCACTGGTTATAATAACAAGAGTATCCTTCGTGGTGCATAGATCACTACAGATAGAGCCAATCATATATGTCACAGAAGTAAACAGTACACATTATTTCCTCACCCGCTCGCTGACTGCTGTAGTTTCGTCAACAAGGCAGTCATCTATAGAGTTGGGATTGAGCGGATTGTGGCCTGACGAAACTCGAATGGTCCATGATTCACCTCTGGAGTCAACATTGCTGCATTTTTCTCAAGTTCCAAGTTCAATCCAACGGTGCAACCTTCCTGCGTAACAGGATACCCTAGTTCTTGTGCCTGATCTTGAGCAGCCTTTTCAAGTTCGTCACCACTACCGCCAATAAACGTTGTCTTCCATCCCAGAGCATTGAGTCTCTCGACGCCGACGGGACGAAGTTCATCGGTGGCAGAAGCAGAGTCGGTGGGAAGGTAATATGCGTGAATGAAGGACATCTTTGTTGGATGTAATATTGCAAAAGCAGCTTTTAAGCTCCAGCCAGGAGCGGATGAATGTGTTATGAGAGGAGCACTTCCATTATTCTCCTCTAGAAACGTCGTGTCAGATTAAGTCTTCGATTTGTGAAAGTCATGCATCTTACTCGTTTTGGGACGCTGGCCCTGTTATTATGCATCCGTTTCAATATAGCTGAGTTAGAAATGCGCCACTGCCCACAATCATGGTCTGGTCAGGCAGCTTATTGTAGATCGATAAGGCCAGTGAGTTGGGCTCCCTGAAAGAAATCACTTAATGGGCAAGAAGTACTCATGAATAAGTATCGGAAAATCGAACTATATCCTTTTCAGTCCATCTGAGTTGTAAATACCAGATGATAGCTTTTTCGTCGTTGTCTGTGAAAACACATTTTTTAGAAAGTTCAAGTCAAGCAAAATATCGAAAGGGGATTCCGAAATGTCTACGGTATGTAACCAGTAATACTGCCTATTCAGTTCAGTTTATAAAGCATTCAGATGCTTAGATCTGTCCAAGGGCCTGACTCCATCGAGATAAGCTCGACGAACTGGATGGCTATCAATCTCGTTCTTCGTAAGATATCCATGATTGGATACCGTTTCCTACTCAAGTCTTAGTATATGTACTTGTTCATGTTAGGTAGGCTTACTTTGAAGAACGCAGTCCCCGTCGTCTCTCTGTTCTGCTCATTGAAATCGAGACGATATTGTGCTCCCGCTGGTACGTGAACAAGCATCCCGGAAACAAAGTGGATGCGGACCCAGCCCGCAGTAACATCTATTAACACTAGTTAGGAAGCGATATACATAAACTGCAGAATGTACTCGCCTTCAATGTCTAAATAGGGGTTTCCGCTAGTTATAGCAACAAGCACATCCTTTGTTGGGCATAAACCGCTACAGATCAAGTCAACATACAAAGGCGAACATAAATAGTGCATTTATTTCCCTTACCTATTCGCAGATTCCACTATATTCGTCAGCAAGGCAAGCATCTAGAATTACTTAGCAGTAAGCGAATTTTTTGCTCTGGGGAAGAATCTATGATCACATCTGGAGCAAGTTCCCCTGCGTTTGTTTCAACGTCCAAGCTGAACTGAACGATACCACCTTCCTGCGTGATAGGATATCCTATTTCCCTGGCCAATTTTCGACCGGCCTGATCGATTTCATCAGGGCTACCACCAACGGATGATATCTTCCATCCAAGAGCGTCAAGTTGTTCGACACCGACCGGATGAGATGCATCGATAGCAGAAGCAGGATCAGCGGGAAGATAATATGCGTGGATGGGGGGCATCGTTGGTAAATGTGATATTGCTAAGGGTGAGTTTTAGCTTCAACAAAAGACGAAGCGCTCTGGAAATGCGCAGTCAAGCCTTCGATTTGTGACACTTCGTCGCGAGTACATTTCGCCAAGGCAGCGATTTTTTTCAGGGAGCAGAACCAACTTTATTGGGCTTATCCTTCTCCGTCCATCCGAATCGGATATACTAACAGCATCGATTATGGTCTTCCAACAAAACGAATAGTCAGGCGGACGTCACGATCGTAAACTGATTTGTGGAAGTTCCATCGAAAGTCAGAGGTATCAGATAGCCCTTTTGGAAGCATCTGGAGAAAGTGTGGTAGAAGTAGGGGACTAGCCAACACTTTGGTGGCTGCTTCTACATTACAGTAGATGGGCCTGATTCACACAAAAAGAACATGTCGAGGGACGTCAACCATATCGATGAACTCAGAAGAAGTGCCTGTGGCACATGAGTAACACAGAGCCCGAATATAGTGGTTTATATAGTGGTTTCGTTGCATCGTTCCCGCGTAGTAGACTCTCGTGAGTCATAGAATTGTACTGCAAGAACGATAGGATCAGCTTCGCCTTCAACCTTCTGAGGAATCACTTTCCAGCTGCTTCAACCCTCGGTCCACATCTCAATTTCCTGAGCTCCAGGCGGTCCTTTCTCGGGCACGTGCGCAAGTCGAATAACCTTAATGAAACTGTGTAGGCTGCGATCTCCATTGGGGCTAGATATAGGACTACCGCATCGATGCAGCATCCAGCAAAAACAATCAGTTAAATATACCCGGAATACAGCGTCAGTAATCAAAGCTTCATCTTCGCGAAGTTTGCAAATGCTGAGTTTGCTCCATTTTGTTTGCATAGTTTTCCGAGAACGGAAAGTTTTCTTCCTTGATCTTTCGTCGATAGAAATTGGAGATCCTATATTGACCATACGAGTGAACCGCGGATCCAGAAACTTACAGAGGTCGTTTTGTATGTATCTAGATTGGCCGAGGATGCTAACCAAGCTGGCTCATTGACTTCCTGGCTCGATGCATGAGGTGATACGTGAATCTAGACAATGCCTTCGACGAATTGAGAGTTACCGTGCAAATGAGCTCTCATTGAACAATATGAATGTGGACATTCGATTCCATTGCCGCGATACATCATGGGGGTTGAACGTTGAACGTTGAACGCTGAAGAAAGAGCGTGGAGCCGCGTTCAAGCTAACTCCGACTCGGAAGATCATCGATATTAATCATTCGTCCAAAGGCATACCAACATCCCGTCTTGTTGCTCTATACAGCGAGTTGACAGAATCATGAAGGATCTGCATACGCACGTACAGTTTTTCTATTTCTACCGCAGCGGAAACCCCATTGTTCCCCAATCCTTGAATAGTATATTGGCCCGCACCAGAGCCAGCACGAAACTCAAGTACCGCAGTGTTTAACGCTTTCTCGATATCGGCATACTCTATCATCATCTTGTCCCATTCGTCCTTTAGCTGCTGGACGCGCGCAAAGGGAATCTGGCCCGAGAGAGTATGTGTGAAAAGCTTCCAATAAAGTTCGAGAGGCCATTCGTCTGGTAACATCGGTTTTTGTTTATTCAAGTGGGCGATTAGATAAATTTGAAGCGGAATTATTTCTGTCTAGCTCATCGTAAATGAGGTGTATAGGTTCCAGCGGTTTATTATTACTCACCAGAGCTTCGTGTTCCATCCTACTCGCCCATGAAGCGTAGTCTTCCTCGCTCTTGGCTGCTAGAGGCTGGTCCGCGTCCTCTGGGAGAGACTTGGGAATCTCTCTTTCTTTTTCGGATTTTTCAGGAGATATTGTCGACATGTTCTGAGAACGTCTACAGGTCGTGTCAGAGAGATATTATGGTGAATCAAGGAGCAAAAGAGCATACGACCAGTTTGGACAAAGGTTTCGTAGCCTGGCTCGCGAAAATGCACCATGGTTGCAATGAAGCTGGGATAAATGCCTCGAAGTTGCATAACTTCGTGCGCATCTGGAATGCAGAGGACGAAACATGACGCAGACGGTTTACTTTGGAAATTGAGAGGTGTTATGATCCGCCCTCGGCCCAGCCCGGCGACCCTGTCGCGGTCACGCTTTTGATCACGTTTGTTCTCGGCGCCATTTAGTTCCGGTCCTTCCGGATTCTCACATCATTCCTTATCCACACTTGATTATCTCTTACTGCCATGTTCACCACTGACCAAATTGTTGTTGATCATTCTTCGAACGTGGTCATCTCATACATCGATAGTGGGCCTCCAGATCAAATTCTTCCTCCGACTCCAAGCCGAGTTCAAGCTATGAAACGATAATTCTAGTTCACGGCAACTCTTTCAGCAATGGTACGCTTGTTTGACATTCGTGCCTTTCAATCTAAAAGATATCCTACGCCTAGCTATCTTCAAACATCTTCTCCCTCTGAAAAATGAATTCAACCTTCGAATTGTGGCGCTCAACAGACGCGGGTTTGCTGGTTCCACCCGTTTCATCCCTCTGAAAGAGAATTCTTCACTTGGGACGAAGAAGCCTTGGCTGCCATCTCCGAAGAAACCAAGTCCGAATTCCATGCTCTACGAGGCGTGGAGATTTTGAGATTCATCGATGGTTTTATCCAACGTGCTGGGATTCCGGCTATCCAGACGAATGTTGCGATGGTAAGTCGATAGGCGGGATAATGCTCGTAGGCTGGTCTTTGGGATCCACATTCTCTCTTGCAGCAATTGCGAACGTGGATTCCTCACTGTTATCCGATGAGACGAGAGATCGATTGGCTTCGTATCTGCGTGCTCATGTCCTTTTAGGTCTGCTCTAATTGCTTTTTACTTATTAGATCTATGTTGACTAAGGCTCTTACTATTAGAACCTGCTCTAACAAGCCTCGGTCTGCCCGCTCCCCCTGACAGCTGGCTTTCTTACCGAGATCCAAACATACCAACCGCCGCGCGAGGACGCCTATTCGTCAATCTCGTAACGGCGTACTACGACTACAGCGACGAGATTTTAGCTTCTCGCGACAGCACAGCTGCAATAGGAGTAATCGTTCCAAGCATATCCCGCGTACCCTCCATCTACTCGTTCAGCCAAGCTGAATATGATGAGATCGTCACTCTGACGCCCGATTCCAGCGTTGATTTGTATTATTCCAAGGTGCTGCATAGATCAGTACGCCAGGCGTATCTGAAGGCATGCTACGATACGAAGTTGAGATCAGCTCTGAAGCATATGAAGACTTGGGAAGTCGCGGGCAGTCGGTCTTGGGCGTTTGTTTGGCCTACGTATTGGGAGATTCAGGACGATGACGCGAAAGCTGGAGAAGGCGAGAAGGAGAAGTTTATTCGGTTTATGATAATGGAAGGTGTAAATCATTTTGTGAGTGTCGAGTGCTCCGGCCTCATGGTTTTTGAGCGCACTGACACTAAGTATCCAGATGCACTGGGATGAACCGGTGCAGACGATGAAGACCTTCAAGGAAATTCTTAATTCGTAAGTAGATGGACGGAGTAGACCAATGTAATTCGCTTTGTGTATCTCAGTCTCAAGAGCCGTGAACCATGAGCGATTCTACATTCACGTGACGGCTCTTTGCTAGCAGTTTCAGCAAACGGAAGGCTCGGAAAGGCTTACTCTCCAATCTCTGTTATTTTCTCATATTTTATTACCAGTGAGCTACGTACTGACAGGTACTGTGAAGGTTTGGGTTCTTGGAGACTAGTATCGATTCATTCATAACATTTTGATTTGTTTCTGCAATACCTCGGCTTCAGTGTTTCTGCCCATCTGGGAATATATGACAGCAAGAGTGGACATGGACCTCAAAGTGTTTGGATGCCGCTCCCCAAAGACTGTGCTCCGGATTCGCACTACCTCTTTTCCCAATGTCTCTGCTTCATTGTATCTTCCCATCTTGAGATACGTCAAGGTAAGGTTGGCCAATGAAATCAAAGTATCAGGATGTTGCTCTCCAAGCACAGTTTTTCTGATTTGCACCACATCGTTCCCCAGTACTTCAGCTTCTTTGTATTTCTCCATTCTGTAATATACCAAGGCAAGATTGTTCATGGATCTCAAGGTGTTAGGATGGTGTTCTCGAAGCACAACGTTTTTGATTTGCATTGCCTCCTTCTCCAATACTTCAGCTTCAGTGTATTTTCCCATGCGGAGATAGGTCCATGCAAGATTGGACATTGAAGTCAAAGTGTGAGGATGCTGCTCTCCAAGCACAGCTTTCCTGAATTTGAATGCATTCTTCTCCAATACTTCAGCTTCATCGTATCTGCCCATCTTGGAATAATTTAGGGCAAGGTTGGACATTGAAGCCAAGGTGTCAGGATGCTGCTCTCCAAGGACATTTTTTTTGCTTTGTAACACCTCCTTCCCCAATACTCCAGCTTCACCATATCTTCCCATTTCGGAATATGTAGAAGCAAGATTGGATGTTGAAGTCAAAGTGGAAGGATGCTGCTCTCCAAGTACAGTTTTTCTAATTTGTATCACCTCCTTCCCTAATACTTCAGCTTCATTGTATCTTCCCATGTTAGAGTATGTCAAGGCAAGGTTGTTCATAGATGTCAATGTGTTAGGATGCTGCTCTCCAAGAACAATCTTTTGGAGTTGTACCACCTCCTTTCCCAATGCTTCGGCTTCAATATGTCTTCCCATATCGGAATATGTAGAAGCAAGGCTGGACATTAAAGCCAAAGTGTGAGGATGCTGCTCTCCAAGCACAGCTTTTCTGAATAGCAACACATCCTTCCTCAATACTTCAGCTTCTTTGTATCTTCCCAGGTTAGTATATGCTGAAGCAAGGTGGGACATGGAAGTTAAAGTGTCTGGATGCTGCTCTCCAAGCACATCTTTTCTGAATTGCAACACATCCTTCCTCAACACTTCAGCTTCTTTGTATCTTCCTATCTTAGTATGTACTGAAGCAAGGTGGGACATGGAAGTTAAAGTGTCTGGATGCTGCTCTCCAAGAACAGTTTTTCTGATCTGTAACACCTCTTTCCCCAATACTTCAGCTTCTTTGTATCTTCCCATCTCATTATATGTGGAGGCATGGTTGGACATTGAAGTCAAAGTATCAGGATGCTGCTCTCCAAGTACAGTTTTTCTGATTTGTATCACATCCTTCCCCAATACTTCAGCTTCATTGTATCTTCCCATGTTAGAGTATGTCAAAGCATAGAGTATGTCAAAGCAAGATTGTTCATAGAAGTTAAGGTGTCAGGATGCTGCTCTCCAAGGACATTTTTTGTGCCTTGTAACACCTCCTTCCCCAGTACTTCAGCTTCTTTGTGTCTTGTCATTGCAGTATATAGGCTAGCAAGGTTGGCCATGGAAAGCAAAGTATGAGGATGGTGCTCTCCAAGCACAGATTTATTGATTTGTACCAGCTCCTTCCCC
Organism: Rhodocollybia butyracea; assembly: GCA_015501585.1. Lineage (NCBI taxonomy): Eukaryota > Fungi > Basidiomycota > Agaricomycetes > Agaricales > Omphalotaceae > Rhodocollybia > Rhodocollybia butyracea. Next base: position 146,494 of record JADNRY010000137.1, on the reverse strand, counting down.
AGTACTTCAGCTTCTTTGTGTCTCCCCATACTGGTGTATGTGGCAGCAAGGTTGGACACGGTACCTAATGTGTGAGGATGCTGCTCTCCAAGTACAGTTCTTCTGATTTGTAACACCTCCTTTTCTACTACTTCAGCTTCATTGTGTTTTCCCATCTTAGTATATGTGAAGGCGCGGTTGGCCATGGAAGTTAAAGTGGCAGGATGTTTCTCTCCAAGAATTTTTTTTTTGCTTGTGTATTACCTCTGTCCCCAAAGCTTCAGCCTCATCGTATCTGCCAAGAATGGAATATGTCATAGCAAGGTTGGACATAGAAATCAAAGTGTCAGGATGCTGCTCTCCAAGCACAGTCTTTCTGATTTGTAATACCTCCTTCCCCAATACTTCAGCTTCACTCTGTCTTCCTATGTAAGAGTATGTCGAGGCAAGATTGTTCATGGAAGTCAAGGTGTCAGGATGCTGTTCTCCAAGCGCAATTTTTTGCATTTGCATCACCTGAGATAGCAGCCTTTCAAAAACAGACCAATGACCCTCCTGATAAAAGATCCATGACAACTTTGTGTTGATTGTGAACACTGCTGAAAAACCGGTTCCATCTTCACAAAGGTGATGTGCATGTGGCAAAAGCTGCCGTTGAAAGCTATAATCATCACCAGATACATTGAATCCAGGTGTTGCATAAGCCAACAGGAGCATTGCTACATCTTTGGCTTGATTCTCCTTCCTTATTGTCTGATGTGCACAGTAGTGAACAACGGGATGAAAGGAAATTGATTGATCGTCTGCACTGTAAGTTGTCAATGACATCTTGGCAAGTTCATCAATGCTCGCTTTCACATCATCACAGGTTGGAAACCCAGCTAACAGAGATGTCAATTTCTCTGCAATCAGATTCATGGCTTCTTCTTCCCCAGGAAGGATATTGAATCTCTTCAAAGTGAAAGGCATTTCATGATAAAAGATCTGAATGGGAATGCTAATGTGATGAAACAATGAACACATTTGCATGAAGGACTGTGTTGATGGGGACAAAAACGCAAATGATAGATGGAATGCAGCCAAGATTGTCATCTCGTATCTGTCACGGGTCTTCAATGGATACTGGAGTAGCAATTCATCAAGCTTTTGCTTGAAGACATTTAGATAGCCTTTCAGTTGACACGTAGGGTGTTGGGAGACATAAGTCCCAGCAGTGACAATTGCCAAGGCCTGGCACCCCAGCGCATGCACTATGGCCAGATGGGTTGCTTCTGTGTCTTCCTGATTAGCACTATGACCACTGGCAGCAGACTTGAGAAGAAGCACAATAGCCTCATCTTCAGTGAGATCAGGGATACTCCAAGGAATACTCCCAGAAGATTGATCGAAAGATGAAAGTTGGTGGACATCTGTATCTCGACTTGTAATGAGAATACTGCCATGATTGCACTGAGGGATATATTTGGCGAGATCCACACCACGATCCGCATTGTCAAATATTAGGAGCCATTCCTCCCTCAGATTTTTCAAGAAATTGCAGACTTCCTGAACCCTATTGCCAACATTAGCAGCATTTCCAAGAATTTGAAAATTGGCCTCAAGTGTTGACTCGCAAGATGCATCAAGGACCCAGGCATGCGCAAACCTAGCAATCAACAGATGAGCTTGAATGTGGCATATGACACATTGACACATGTCTACTTACCTCTTCCCGTAGTCCTGGAAAAACTTCCGAGCGATCTGTGTCTTACCTGTTCCGCCCCTTGCTACAAGTGGAACAATGCGTTCATCAGTAAACCGGGGAAAAGTTGTTCACCCATGACATGAAAGGCCAATACATACAGATATCTAATCTTATCTCATTGAGGTGACATAGATCACCATACGTGTAACGCTCGCGCTGTCATATTGCCACCTATTCCCTTGTCTATCCCATATTGCGACATAATCCCAGTCTTGTCTCATTTTTGAATAACATCTTCGAGCTTTGCAAGTTTACAACAGTATCTTTAGTGAGTTTTATTGGATTATCATCTGGATATCATACTGAGCCTATATCATCGTGTAAGGTCGGCTTATACCAGGATGAGGCTGCCTTGTATCTCATCGTAACTTGTCGGTATTCTCATTTACAACTAATACACAACCACTGGTCACCTGGGCTATCGCTATTTTCAACTTAACATCGACACCTCATTTCCGAAATAGTCATGGATCAGCCTTCACCTCAGTTTACTCCAAAAAAGGGCTTGTCGTTGTACTATGGCTCTGGTTCTGTTGGAAGCAGCCCATTGAGCAAGCAAAAAGGAAAAAGACTTAGGGTAGATACTGACTTGAATACGAAAACTCGGTGAGTCGAAAGTTTGCCTGGAATTGTTTCCAAAGTCTCACTGTGTTCAAATTAGCAGTCCTCGTTCTTTACCCTCGTCAGACACGGAAGAAGAAACAGGTTCTCCTACGACTCCAACCCTCCTTCACCAGTCAGTATGCTTGTTGCTAGTTGTCAATGCTAACAGTCCAGTCTGACTCGGATGCTTCTATGTAGAGTCGGCCATCATGCTAGGTGTCACCGTGATGCTTCCTGTGTCAAGAATGAACCCGACGATACTCAGCACACCGCAACTGAGCTCGAGCTTGATCTTACCCTCAAAATTCAAAAGCGGGATTCACAGCTCAGTATTGCAAAAGCAAAGATCAATGCTTTGAATAGATATCTTCGGGAAGCTGTAGTACGTGAGGATGAGTTGAGGGCTCAAGTCCAGTCTCTTGTTCTTCAGCGGGCCAATTGGAAGCGAACTAGCGCCATTGTCCACAATGCTTTGAACAACGCTGACGCTTTTCCTCCTGATTCGGCGACTGTCAATGGCTATGTATAGTAAACTAGTGTTACTTGTACTGCTTCGAGCCCAATATATGTTGAATCATTGATTTTATAAGAGATAAAACCGTGAATACATATAGTCGTACACTACTGTGTAGCATAACCACTGTCTTCAAAGTCGGAGCATTCGCCGTCATCAGCACCCAGCTCATCTTCCACAGGGAGTTCAATATCCATTCCATTCCCATCCTCAAGTTCATCTTCATCGTTAGTGCTGGAGCCATCGCTATCCTCGCTGTCAGAAGACTCATCCAGCTCTGGTGGTACATACCAAGGCTGAATGTCAGTAATAGGCAAGTCAATGTCATCCGTGTCGACATCTGTTTGGGCTTGCCTAGACATCGCCTCATCTCCCTGTTCGCCATCATTACCATCTGCAGGGACCACATACACATGTCCAACACCACCACCAGGGAAATAACGCATGTACATGTCTCTGTCCACAAAACTGTTACTAAATATCAGCCTCGCGTGTTAATTAGACACCAATGGGGGCTTACATGTCCACGTAGTAGTTGTTATAGTCGTCCTCGATGTTGGGATGTCGTCCAGCCGAACCAACAGAGCGAAGTAATTCAGTGGTCTTACCACCATGAAAATCCGGAACAAGATGAGAGGCTCGAAGTACAAGGGAGGGATCAAGAAAACCAAAAGCCAGATCATCACTGTCCGGAACAAAACCAATCTTGGGCAGTTTAGCATAGCGGGAACCTGAACGATACCCAGGCTCTAGACCTAACCAACGAACCCATAGGAACTCCATATACTGAGGCTGTGATGAACACTGTTGCCCCGGGCGAGCATCGATGTGAAGGACCTGTGCATGGAAAATACCTAGGACTTGAGCGTACCAATATGGATGAGAACCAGGACTGGTCTCGGGGGACCGAACCATAATCATACAATGATCGGTACGAGGATTTACAAGGTCTGAATCCCGTCGGACATCGTAAGTGGTGTAGTTGACACGTAATGTCTTCACTGCATACATCTTTCGATTGAGGATTCGGACAGTGTTTCGATCCTCATCGGTGAAATTTCCTTCATCTCCGTCAAACTTGAGCCCTTGAATACGCCCAAGCAAATGATCTTGGAGCTTTGGAATGAAGTCCTATCTCGAAATGAGTTGAGTAGAACGACTGAATGTTATAATCCACACCTTTTTTGCTGGATCTGTTCCTTCAAGAAACGAAGATAAGGTAATTGGGTGGTTGCGACTGGCAGACATCTGATGATGTACTTCGAGGATACGCTCATCAAGGCGTTCGCTGGCAGAAAACGCAACCTGATGAGCATGTGTGAATGATAAGGAAGAGTTCGAGGTGGTTGATTTTTTGGCCTTTTTTGCAGCCTCGTGTACACTTGCGGTAACACGATCCCGATTTAATATTCGTTGACGTCGGTATCGTTTCCCAATTTGAGCTGGTGCTTCACGTTTACTAGACATAGCATAGAATGCCTTGACTAGCCGATGTGCAAGCTCACCCTAGTTCAAATTAGATCCTTCACAGAGACAATTATATGAAAAAAAAACTCACAATCTGAGTTGAATAAGAGTCTGTCGTTCCAAACCATCTAATCGTTGGAACATAATCACCCAGTGCATGAAATTTGTATATGAGCAGGTTGAAATTCCGAATTTTCCGCGTTGCTGGTTGAGATGTGTTCTGAGGCACTCCAGAGGATAAGCCAGCTGTCTGCGCCTCACGGCGGCCACGAGCGCGTGCTTCACGTGGAAGCTCAACTGTGTCAAACTGCGCGCAGGTAAGGTCCCGAAACTCGCGCATGATACGGCCATATTCAACTGTTAGTTTGTCCAGCCTATCCAGAGTGGGATCTGTGTGCATTCGGAGCTTTGCCAGAGCATGCCATTCAGCAGATCGGTATAACAGCTTCATGAGCCGAGTATTATGTTCACCGTCCAGTAGGCCTTCAAAAGCAGGAATTGCACACTTCGGATACTGTATTATCACTGAAACCGATAAGATAAATGTATTCGACTCACCTGAAGCATATCCTCGAAATCACGCGCAGCCATTTTTTTCATTTCCGAGACGTTTTCGGAGAAACGGCGGATAGTGGAACTTCCGAAAGTGGGCATACTCCGAAATCTACAAATTAATTAAGATAAGTATGAAGAGGCGAGGACCAAGAAATGAGCATACCTGCGGTTCAATTCTTCAACAAGTTGTTCACCATCTTTGCATGAATAGAGGAGCCGGATGAGATGAGTGAATATCATCTTCCACACTCCAATCTCAAACTCGTGCAGGAGATCAACAGCAAGCATCTTTGACACCGAGAATTCTAAACCCAGTCGGTTAACAAAGGCATTCTGGAACAAAACCATGATTAAACTAGTAGTCGCAGTGTAAAGATAGTAGAAACATACTTCAGTTGGAACTGATGATGACTCTTTGAGAAGATCCTGCACGTTCTTTCCACCAATTGGGAGCCCCCGCTCGTAGATGAATTTTCTTGCCTGTCGAACAGATGCTACAAGATAATAGCGAGCTTTGGAGACCCGGAAACGCAAGTCGGCACCAAGTCGGTCTAGAGATGACTTCGGAATGAAGCACCTAGGACATGGACAGAGGCCCTTATCCCTGATTGTTGCAAGAAGGACCCTTGGTATGAACATCAGCATATGTGCAAAAATATGGATACAATACGCACTTCTCTGGGTAATCCGCTGAATAAGTAAATAAACGAGGATAGACACGGCGTTCTATTCCGTCGATGCATTTGATCACAATACCATACTTGTAAGCATGAATAAACTCATCGGTGAGAAGAAATTTCCAGATGGCATGCATAAGTTCCCGCCGGCAGTGTGTTAGAATCTCAGCCTTCTGCGACTTGGTGGACCATTTGGCATGGAAATCTTTGGCCCAGTCTTGAAAAGAGTCGGGCAGCTAACAGCAATTTAGTAAACATAAAACAGAGAAAAAGGACGACTTACAGAGGGAACATAAGCCAAATGATGACATGCCTGTGAGTTGGGCTGAGCGCGTATGTACTTTGACAAATTCCCAATCATCATATAAATCGGCCACAGCTTTGCAGTCCCAAATTGAGCCAAGTGTGTAGCGTCAGACCAAAACATCAAAGCAGCAACCACACGCTCCCGCTTGCACTCTAGATCATCGGAAGGTAAAGGAGCTCGCTGAACCTTGTCATGCTCTTGTATAAAAGCTTCAGATGTATAGATCTCTCCATACACGCGATGCTCCTTCTCGGCCAACGGAGGTTTATGAAAGAGTCGGAATGGTGAAAGATGGTATTTGGCTGCAAGAGGGTGAGCAAATGCCTCTTTAATCACAGAAATGATATCACGATGATAAAGACCCGGTACAGAGAAAGTACCTGGGGGAACATCTTTGCGTCCTGAAGGCACCTTGATATCGACAGCAACATTATGGAAGCCATCAAAAGTCGTATCTGTGGATGGTGCTGTGGCCGTATCAGCCCGGCGAGTCTCTCGCTGAGCACTAAAACCCTGCAGATCATCTGCAGTGAAGTCAGGTTGTAGCAGAACTTCATCGACAAGTCGATTTAGTTCGTTTTCAGACTTCTGGAGAGACCCTGAATTTTGCCAACTCATGAGCCTCCAGATACTCATGTTCCTGAATGGCCAAGGAGGATCTGGGAGCGATGGAGAACTGGCGCTAGTGGGATTAGAGGAGGTACTCCCGAGCCTATAGGCACTTTCTCGTGTATTTGCAAGATCTTCGATTGCCACAGATGAATCAGGGTCATAGGAAGGGCGATGGAGGTACTGTCGCCAGAGGTAGAATGGATTTAATGCTGTTTTGAGAGTGTCGCGGACAATGAGAATAACACGAGGGAGTCGGCGAGTATCAGAAGCAGTAGCAGTATTCATATCTGAGCTAGCCATCATCGTTGCCTGCGGCGCTTCTGGAAGCATATCACAGTTTGGAGCAGGTATACGATGTCTCCGAGCCCGCATATGTGGCTGCTGCACTTCGGGTGTATCTATTTCGGGCACCTCCTGAGGTGGGCCAGACTCATCCCGCATCTCAATATCGTGCAACTGCGAGTTTATTAGTGAGTCATCGCCACCATGAAAAGTTTGCGGTATCATGGTACCACTGTCACTGTGGAACAATTGTGAGGATCCTTCATTCTACATCAAAGTATCAGTCTTGTTGCAAGATAGATTCATGAACAGTATTACCTGACTGAGCGGCGCAGCTTTAGCTGCTGTTTCAATTTTTCGGCGTTTTACTTTATCGGATTTTGCTTGGTAGCGATCTCGACGGTGCTGATTCGCAGCGTTATGTGCTTGAAGGGAGGCTTGGTGGGCCACACACCCATTTTGGTGGCGCGAGAGACCATTTGGTTTGCTGAAGACTGTATCGCATGCACACTTGTACATAGGAATAGTAGTGGAGGGAGAAGGATGAGCTTGTGCTCTGGTACTTGTAGTTGGAATGTTGCGAACAATGTGGCGGTGATACGCAGTTGATACGCTCAGGGATGTCCACAAGATATGTCTTACCACAAGAGAAACAACAAGGAAAATCAATTTATAAATATTATTTTGCTGATTAGCGAGCTATTTCGCTTGAGCTAAGTTTTTCCGGCTCCTCAAGCTGGACTTATAAAGTCAGACTCCACTTATGGTTTGAGATCCAACAACGTACTTTATTTTCCCTCATGAGCACCGCTGCTGCTGATCCCCCAACCCATCCCACAAGTCCTCTTCCGGCAATGCCCCAAGAAGCACTTGCTCTTGTGGCAAGTCTGAAACGAAAGGCTGAAGAGCTGGAGAAGGAGCGTGATGAAGCTCTTGGTAAGAAGAAGCAACGTTTGAGGTAAAATCATTTACCTTTTACATTGGAGTTATGATAACATACTATCTCACAGTGGGGGCACTACAACTCGTGCGCGAGGTATCCAAAAGGTCGCAACAATGCACCCCATTCGCTTGGTCATCGCAGAGGAAGACCGACGTGAGCTGGCCAAGCTTGACGAGGACAGTGATATCGAAGAGGACCTCACCACATTGACCGAGCAAGAGCTTGAGGAGCGCAATGCAGTCAAGAAAAAGTAAGTTTTATCCCTCACTGCAGCCCGCTCATATTAAAATCAGTCAAAACTGCAGCGAAGATAGACTTCACCAGGCATACCTTCATTTGGCAAAACTTATTCCTGGCTTCGTTAAGACTCTCAGCACAGCGACAGATGATGAGCTGACTGTGTACATCCGGAAGGTACGGTAAGTCGTGACCGAGTCTGACACGTGGTTCTTACTCACGCCCATAAAGCTTGAGAAGAACTCAAACCTTGCTCGCGGCGACGACATCTCCCGTGCTAAGCAAAAGCTTGCAGATCTCATCAACAGGAGCACTCCAACACCGCTGCCTCTTCTCGAACCTAGCAGTCGCAGCAACCGAGGATTCCAGCATGATGCAACTGGCTTGCGCCTTTGTCCAGTTGCACCTGGTTACAACTGGGAGGACCCTGAGTACGTGTTAATGTTTTCATTTTTATGTTCATCTAACGGACATGCGCTTGCAGAGTGAGAGCAAAAATTCGAAATCAGGACCCATTGTTTCCCACCAACAAGACGCTTCTGTTTCGCGGACTTTACTCCAAATTCAATGCCAATCCGGATGACATCGAGAAAGGATTCTTGAGATCTGGAGAGCTAGTCATTGTAAGTTATACCTTGAGCCTTTGTGCTGTCTTGAGCTCACGCCTTCTATACAGCTGGCCAAGATTTTACTTACGTCGTCCAGCTCTGCTGACTCTTACAATGTTGATGCGGACAATATCCTGCCTGCCAAGAAGATGGGGAAAGTTCCTACCAAGCAAAATGTCGCGCAGATTCTAGGAATCAGCGAAGTAACTCCTCCTATCATTGCTTATGTGGCTTGCATGGTGCGTTAAAATGTTGTTGTTTCACCCCATATCTCATTGCTTCCTGTAGTACCATTTCGCTCTTACTGACGCATCTTCTTGGGACTGCCTCTACAACGGCTTCAACTACATCTCACTCTATGACACTATTGTTGATTATTTTACGGAGGTCGTGCCCGGCACTAAGGAATTGTTGGCATGGTGGAATAAGTGAGTTCTTAGTGATTTTTAAAAAATTTTGGCTGACAACGTACGCAGGCACCTCTTTCCCGCTCAGCAGAGTGCAGCAGCTGCGGCGAAGTCTGCGATATCATTCCACCACACGATTCGTGCACAGCGGGATGCAAAGGCCAAAGCGGCAGCTGCTGGATCTAGTACTGCTTAATGGGCATGTTTTCTGAAGGTCCTTATATACCCACCATTTGTTCGTTTTTGTACATCTTTGATACATCCGTGTTTTTTTCATTCCTTTCATCGATACATCTGTATCTGTCGTTCCTTCCATTGACATTTGTGCTCATGGTATCAATTTTGTATGGCCTTCCGAAATTTGTCTATCCTACTTAGTTTAATGCCATAATTTCATCATATCGTTCTCAAACTGCCTGAACTGGGAATAATGGATGACCTATCCTCACCACTAAAATAAAAGACGAAAGCCTCTCATACGAAATTTTGATTACCTCGGATTGGCATAGATTATCATTGTCTCCCTCCAAGCTGACTCTTGCTCGTTTGCTCTAACTATCCCTATAGATTTTGTTTGCTCTCACTAATAGTAAGTCTTTCTATTTCGTTAGAACCTGAGATCATACTGATACCAAGATACAAGATGCTCAGATAGATTGACACAACTGCAATACATTGAAATTATCGCTGATTATGGCAGTATCATTCCATGACAGAGCAGTCAACTGCCTCGTATATTGCATTACCTCTCATCGTAATCGGCCCTGTAATATTTTATTGATATTGTGTGTATGGCAGGTTATCATATTGTATATGGGGCTATTACCGTACATGGCCAAGACTTCCCCGATTTACTGATGTTGCTGATGAGCAAAGGCCTTTCCAACATCATTGAAGAGTTTACGGTAGGTAGGCTTATTCATGGATGCGGGAAATGTGAAGATACAGCCAGGATGGGAAGCATAAACAGAGATCCTATCGCTGGTACTCAAAATGAGAACAGCAGTCTGCAAGGAGTAAGGAATATAGGAATCCAAATCAAGTGATGGATCTGCATCCTCCAGGATGAGAAGGGTGCTCTTTGTGGGGTTCTTTAGAGTGTGGTCAACTATCTGGTCCCATTCTTCCAGCCCAGTCTCAAGACCATCCTCAGATTTTGCATTCCATGTAACAAGCGCAAATCTAAGCAATATAAGTGAAAGTTTTTCTCAGAAATGTTTTACAAAACCATACCCTGACCATGTCTTGACTCTAGTAGCTATATCCTTCATAATCTCAGAATTTCCGCATGTGATTGACACAACTGGGGCAGCAAAAAAACCTGGAGAGTTTTTGCAGAATGTCCTCTCTGCCCATGAAGTTCTTGCTAGGAGGTGGGCAGCTAAGGACATCGTCAATATTCGATCCAGGCCGGACAGATGTTTGTCCTCCCCCGTTATATACCACATAATCTCCGTGCACATTTATGAAATTTGAGCCTTCTATCCTAAAATGGGATGCATGTCCAAACATATTTTTCTGAGGAGCAGTGGAAGCAGCTTTTATCCAGGTCAGTAGAGTAGCAACAAGTTGCATCCAGCAACAGCGACTAACATGAATCAAAATTTTCTTGATTCTGAAGGCTGGAAAAAGAGCTCTCCATGGGGGGTGACTATGCTTTGATGAATATAGTGGTTGTAGTTCGAAGCTTAAACTAAAACCTCAAGGGGGTGGTTATTTAAGCGCAGTGGCATGCATTGACGTGGCAGCTAACAGCTATATCAGAATCTGGATGATCTGCCAAGGTTGTGATAATCAGTATCATGGTTACGATTAAACCGCTCACATCCTTATCCACACTTGATTCTCCGTTTGCCATGTTTACCACTGACCGAACTGTCGTAAATCCGTCCTCGAACGTGTCATCTCATACATTGATAGTGGGCCTCCAGATTAAAGGTCCTCCCCCGACCTTAAGTTGAATTCAAGCTATGAAACAATAAGTTCACGGTAACTCTATCAGTCGCGGTAACGGTACGTTTATTTTCGACATCATTCAGGGCTTTATGAATCTAAAAAAAGTACCATTTGATGTGAAGTTGAGATCAGCTCTGAAGCATATGGAGGTTTGGGAAGTTGCGAGCAGTCTGTCTTCGGCGTTCAAGTTCAAGTTTGGTTGGCCTATGTTTTGAGAGATTCAGAAGAATGCCGACGCAAGAGCTGGGGAGGAGAGAAGGAGAAGTTTATCCTGTTTATAATGATGAAAGGGGTAAATTATTTTGTGAGTGTCGAGTGCTCCAGCCTCCTCCCGATTTTTGAACGTACTGACGCTGTATCAAGAGGGATGAACCGGCGCAGGCGATGAGAGAGATTCTAAATTCTTAAGTGGACAGTGACGAGATTAGCTCGATTTAATTGACTATCCGCATCTTAGTCTACACGCAGAGAAGTAGGAGCCTTTATTAGCGAACGACTTTTCTTCGCTAACTACAAGACGGCTACTTAGTAAGAGCCCGTGAGCCATTCCACATTCACGTGACGGAGACGTTGTATTTAAGCGTCTATTTTTTTTGGTTTTTCGTTCGTACTACCAACTTGGGCTACTCTACGAGTGCGCCGCAGCCTTTTTTAACTCCATGGTCTTCTAAGTAGCTTCAACAGAGTTCTCGAGGTTGGCTCATTGTTCTCCTTGGTCAACTTATCTGTCGCTTACTCGTTCGTTGTCAGATTTTCCTGCAGTTTCTACTAGTTTCTACTATGAACTCATAGGCGATCTGTCTCACCCTACACCCTTTCTACTGCTCTATGCGGTTTTGAGCCACGTCAATTGGCTGGATTATTCATTCTGTTTCGCAGTTCTACCGTATGTCGTTTATAAATTCTACTACCTCGATGACCTTGCAACTTTTCTTCCTAGTTCTACGCTCTAGAAGATCAAATCTTTACCGAGATACGCCGGGAAAACTCTGGGCTTGCGAGTAGATGACCTTCTCTGCAAGGTGACTATTCATTTTCGTTTTCGGTTTTCCTCTCTTCTTCTAGTCCATATATCCTCATTCACTCTCTTCTGTTGGAATATCCAACATGTCAAACCGCCTTTTGCCATCGCATTCTCCTTCGAACCATGATGTTACACGAAATATATTTGCTACTTCAGAGGGCCATCTACCCAATGAGAAACCTATTTCCACCAAGATCTCTGAGCTATTTTCTTCTTTGCCTTCCGTTTTTTGATGTCGAGCTCCATTTCTTCGTGCTAACCTGTCCATTTTAGGAACATCTGCGGCCATGATGCATGATCGGTGACCCCCCTTCGCGATCAATGTGAGTGTCTCTGTGCTCCCAGTCAAATCTATCTTCCATGCTCGTACTACTCTTCTCTCCCCTCACCATGATGATTTTATATATATACAATTGTTCCTACAGAATGTTGTTCTATTACAACCTTTTGACGACAATGCATAAGGGAATTTTGCTGATTACCTTTTGTCTTCACATGTCTCGTTCTTGTCGTGTGCTCTCAGCTAACGTTGGTTCTCTCTGTTACAGCTATTGTTATTGCGCAGCGACAAGCACCATTCTCGCCCCTCGATGACGAGTTCTTCACTAGTTCGGTCTGAACGTACGATATAGGCACCTCGTTCTCATCTGTTATCCCTGTTCAGTTCAGTTCGGTCCTTGTATGCCGTAGCAGTGTGATATCCGATCTTCGTGCTCATTGATAGGCGGGCTATGTGTAGTGGAATTTTTGTTGATTTTGTTTCAGGGCATGTCCTCGCTCTTGTAAGCAAACATCATGAATAAAGCCCACCGTCTCTGTTACCTCTGCAGCCTGTACCTGTACCACTAAGCTTGTCGACCACGAATTTCGCTTAGATTATGAATGACCGGTTCGACAGAGACCAATGGTTCTATCGCGTTTCTCCTATGGCTAAATTGTGGAACAGTGAACACGTCTTGTTGTTTTGTGTTACGTATCCCGTTCAGTTGTACGTGCCGCACCATCTATATACCTCATCGATCGTCAGTCCAGCGTAAAATGAAGTTACACAGTCATTATTATTGTCAGATGATATCAAGTGAGTTTCGTGCTACAGGCTACTACCCTCAACCTGTTTGAGCCCTTCTACAGCACCCAGCCACGATTCACGGTACTCTATGTATTGCTCCACCGTGGGTTTCAACTTTGTCTCATGCAAATGGAAGTCGTCGACGGTGCCAATGCGCAGAATGCTCATCCCCGGGAAAGCCGATCCGACACGGTACATCAGCGACCCGCAGGTGGAGCAGAAGTAGTTAGTCATGGTATGGCCATCGATGATGGTGATATTTTGACTGAAGGTCTTCAGGTTGTCGCGACCACGTAGATGCTTCAGATGCGTGTCAGCGACGGTGAAGTTGGATGCAAACATGGACGCTGTGATTTTGTGACAATCCGGGCAGTGGCAGATGAAAGTGCCGACTAAACCTGGGCCTTGGGTTGGCTGGCGCGGAGTTATTATTAGACTGAGAGAGAGCGTTCAGTATCTCTCGACTTACAAATGCTAGTTGCACAGCGCCACAGAAGCACGTCGCAGTCGCTTCGTCTTCATTGGACCAGCCGTCTCTGGCTAAGCCAGCCAAAGGGAAAAATGGCTTAGATTTGTCGGCAGTCGTTCGAGAAGTCATTGATTGATTCTAAGGCGTTGAGGTGATTTTATACAGTATGTAGGAGTTACTAATCAGTCTTCTCAGTCAGCTGTACCACAGCTGGGAATAGAAGCCGACGTGGTCTCACTTACTCAGCTCAGCCTCCACGCGAGTCGGGTTCATTTGTAATTTGGTATGCTAGCATTGTCCATGTTGCAAAAACTCAGTATACATTTCAGCCAGATTAAGTTACACATTTATTTCTCAATCGCAGCTCAACTACACAACGATCGTTATCAAAAGTTGGCTTAACCGTTCAGTAGAGTCAAAACTCACGAAAGGGCGGTGGTACAAGATGGACCAGGTTGAGAAACCATAGTTGGGCTAGTACAAGCACCACCTGTGTTCGAAAAAACGAGAGCACCGCCAATGTTCTAAGTAGTACCATATTATCATCAGCAACGAAGATTGGCGATAAAACGATCGATACTCACATTATATACGCAGAAAGGGTTTAAGCCTGAGATAGCAGGTGTGTCGTAACTGGGACAAGGCGCAGAAATCAGTCGCCATCACCAGTACAAACTCATATAGAATTTGGTGAACTTGAAACTTACTTGCATTGTATGATGTTTCCCGTCTCTTCTTCTGCCAGAGTAAGCGTGCGCGTTTGCCCTTCGAAGACAATCGAACTAGGGCAAACTGCACAGGTGGCCGTTTGCTGTGAGTCTGAAGTAGGCACTGCGGAGGCACAGAACAGGATTGCAGCACCAGCGAGAGCGAGGAAAGAGTATTTCAGGGTCATGCCTAGTAGTGAGGTCTGATGGTTCAGTGCTGATATGGTACTACGGCGCTGCGGCTTTTATACTCCAGGGAGGAGGAGTGGAAATGATTGACATTACTTATGTACTTATGTCTTAGCCTCTCTATTGCCTTTCTTAGGAGAAGTGAATACGGAAGTGGTATAGTTAATATACCAGGGATCTTAATCAATGTCATTAGGGATGGATGGATCTTTCAAACGTCAGTTCACGAACGGGTACAGGGCCATCTTGCGAAAAAAGAGTCACGAGCGATGGAAAGGCAAACAATTTTGCACAGCTATAGCAGTCTTCGGTTCCTGGGCAATATTATTATTCAGGACACGAAAAGATTGTTGAAATTTGCCCCTGGACTATTCACTTTGAGAGTACCTATTGAATGGAGAGGAGGAAGAAATCCGTGGTCAAAGGCAAGCCTCAAATATCAACGTGTCGGGCTCAAGGGGTAGCCTGAGTGTGAACTTAGCCGATAAGCTAAATATATAGGTATCGCGCGAGTGTTACAAGGTAGATATAAGAACTCAATCCCGGCAGTAAAGCACGAGTGCACAATATCTGAGGGGCAATACTGAAGGGTGAGTTTCGTGCCCCCCAAAGTGTGAGAGGACGTACTTTGTTGGAAGATCAGTTTTCTTTCCGTGATATTTATCCTGCATCGCTCTTATTTGTTTATCTCCCTCCTTGTTTATCCAGGTCCCCGGCTATTTGAAGGCGCTTTTGAGTCGTTTATCTTATGCCTTTCATGCCTTCCAAGTCAGTAATTTGTACTCCGTACACATCTGAGGGTGAGCGCTTTGCTACCCCTTTATATCTGGGATACAGGGCGCTTACACCCTTTTGCACAGTGTCATGCTTATGAACGCCGGCGCAGGCAACACCAAAGAATGGATCAACACGAGAGTTGCAGAGCGGAGATGAATATGAATATGAACGAGACATCGAATTACTTAAAAGATGGTACCAAAGTTACGTGGAACGGTAGAAGTTAAGAAGAGAGAGAAGAGAGAGAGAATGTATGTAGCAGCTTATATACGTACGTCTAGAGATAATGTAATCACGTGAGCGTGAAGATTGCGTGAAAACGTGAGGAGGAAGCGCTCAGCATGTTTACACACTCTCCGGAGTCTCCTCCAACTCTCCCCTCCTCTAAAACAAGCGAAAGGGATGAAACAAAAATTGAGAGACAGATTTTGAAGCATCAGAGAGAGTCCAAAGTGAAACAACAACCCACCCAAGGGGGAGCGAGGGGATAGTAATAGGTAAGCTATGCCCAGCCCCCTTTCACGCAATAAACGAAGAAAAGGAAAGGGTAGGACCTCTACAATCAAGGCCCAACGCCCGTCAATCCAAGGCTTTACGATGCTCGACCAGATAGCCAAGTGTCCGACTCCGACGAGGCGTCGCTTACTGTACAGGCGGATTTTATTCTTAATACCAGATGTTTGTACTCTGTACACATCTGAGGTTGTCTGAGGTATATATTTTACAGCTGAGGTTAAGGCCCAGTCACCACTGCTAGATTAAATCGCAATCCACTATCTGTTGCATATCTCGGAGTCTTATCCTATACAATCTCTCGTTTTCCCGACTACACCCTTAGGAAAAAGCACTCATCTACAAAGATAGTTTGGATTCTCGAGACTTGTGAGAATGCCGGTCAAAAATTCAAACCCGGCTCAAAAAGAATTTGAGCTGTGCTCAAAAGATCAACACCTGGTCATAATTTGAAGACAGCAACACACCACCACTGCTTGGTTTAGATCATGATTCATAAATGCATACTGTGGTATACACGCCCTCGGGCCATTTGGACCTCGAAATTCGCGCACAAGAGGAGCTCTGAGCATCGCTGAGTAATTGTAAACTGTCTACCCGAACACTATCATTGCGGATTTAGTAATCTGTAAATCGACACTCCTCTTTCGCAAATCGGCACGGTCTGATCATGATTGGCGTAAAGAGTGATACGCGATGATACATTACAACGTCTAGAGGTGATTATGAAGGGGAGAATAAATGGAAGAGTGAAGGGACCATCGGACCTAGAGACCGAATTCTATCTCACACAGAAATAGATCAAGATCACTATAGATCATTTATGCTCGAGGCGAGACTCGAGGCAAAGTTTGATATGTTCAAGGGCAGCGGGTTTGCGCAGGGAAGGAGATATTCTGGAAGTACTTGGGTTGACATGCTATGAAAAAGAACTAACTTGCGCGAAGACGAACAAAATGAGGCGCAGGACGGCAGATGCATGTGTTGAACGTCGAGTCATAGAAGAATAAAGACATGGAACACGAGCACACACGGCTGGATTTGTGGCGCAATGCGCCATTGCAGCAGTCTTCGGCCAACTTGGGATTGCCTTCGGAGAGAAAACAGCGGAAATTGAGAATCGTACAATTATAGAAGATTCCTCAAGGCCTCAAGGCCTCAAGGCTGACCTGCAGACCAACAGTATGCGGTAGCCATGGAAGTGAGGGCTTCTAAGAAAGCTTGAGTGGAACGATGAGACGCGATAAAAAATCGAGTCATAGTTGGAAGAAAGAAACAATTGCAAAAAGATGAGAGATAGATTTCGATAATAATCGAGAATCAATCATACAGTGAAAGAATCTCTTTCGGCGAAAGAGATCAACTTATCATAGCTCCGGATGGTACCATGATTTGCCTCGAGGAGCTCGAGCGACCGTCAAACCGGTTCAAGTGAGAAACGTTCAAGACAAAGCACATGTCGTCAACATGTTTACTGAATTTCCAGAAGGGTATCATATCGTATCACTTGATGACAGTCATGTCCGTCTTAGCCTTCTTTGCGCAAGTAACTACTACGGGGAGCGTTAACCAGCGCCAAATAATCGATTGCAACCGGCCCGGCTGACGGTCAAAGCTTGACCAGCACTTGCACACTCGTGTACAACACCAGAGTCAAATACACCAAGAATAGCCGATGCGGACGACAGGGGTAAACAGAGTTGCCAAGATGACCGAAATCTTTACGAGCTGGTAGAGAATTCACCGGTGAACGAGCTTGTGCGTTCTTGTCCATCTTGTAAATTCCGTTATCTCGTATTCTTTGCAGAGATGTGCTTGTGCGCTCACTATCTACGTCAATAGAAACTCATTCGTATCCACCAAGCTCTACCGGGATCCCCAGCAATGAACTCAAGTACCCGCTTCATCTACGTCCGGCGGCGCTTTAGCTTCAGTCTTACGCTCAACCTGCCTCTATTCTAGCTTTTCTAAATTCTGATGAAGACCGTCCTCATCGAACTTGTCGATAACCTTTCCAGGCTCCCGATGAGCACCCTGTGCGGCTGGTGGAGTAGTGGCTCGTCTGGTCGCCACAAACTAGTGGGCTTGGATAACAATTATGATAACGCACCATGCCAAGAATCGCAAATCATTCGATATTTTTCTACTCTGCAGCGCAATATACTCACAGGTATAGCTCACAAACGACGAGCCGCGAGGCGTTGGATCGCCACCGGTGAATCAGACTACGGACAGAACAAGCCCCGGAAAATTTTGGGTGCAGATCCCACCGAGCTTTACTCAAATCTACGGTCATCATGCGATTTTCTGCGATTACCATGTCTTCGATGGGTTACAATATCGAAAATGCCGTTTTACATTCAATCTACGTCTACATTCAGAAATCAGAAATAATGCTCGCTCCAACGATCCCACCGCTCTCTCCAATCTCATGGCTGCTATGATGGTGGAATTCTTTCCATTACGACTAGGATGACGTTCTCTAAAGCGAATCGAAGGTGCTTTCCTCCTATGGGAGGACGTCACTCAAGACATATCCGAAAAGCATATGGTCAGTATTCGTCGCCTGGATGGCCGTGGTTACTCCGCGTGCAGAACTACGTCGGAAGAATCTCACATGCGAGGTGGGTACTTGTTTTCCGTGACCATTATCCATGTCGGTTTATTTTCGGATTGAGGTACCTGTATTTGGGTAGGGGCAACCGCAACTTTCCAACGCCTTTGACTCTTTTATTTCTGTATCAACTAGGGTTGCTTGTTCTAGGGGTCTGCTTCGCCGCTTGAACTGCATGTTGGCGGCCACTGTTACCGAAAAAGCTAGACCGAAAGGTGGAAGCCGCGTATCTCGTCAAAAGATGTATGTTGTATTACATACCTCGCCAAATTCGAGGGAGATTAGTTCCAATCTTTCGCGCCTACCATGCACCTTTCTGCACCCTTTCACGATGGCCCACGCCGATTCACGCCCGACTTATGCACCCGCTTGCAATCACAGCTAATCATAGAAACCTTGGTATAAGCTGTAGGTTGCTGTATGCCATCGATTCATGAACCATAATCCGCACTTCCATCTAGCCGGTCAAATCGCAAACGTCCAAACGTCGAATACAGGTCCTGAAAGCCGGTGAAAGGCCTCCACGTTCATGTCACTTGAGCGTATTTCAGGCTGCTGGAAGGTACACATGGGTTCAGCTTGAATGGCGGGCTGCCTCAAGTCGAACTGAACCAGTGACCGGCGAATTCCCGGCAATTGAAACGATGGATGCCGTAAGTTGGTTCGTTTCGTTAGGGTGTCATCGTGGTTTCCTTATCAGTCTTGCTTTCTTTCTAGTAACTACGTATACAAGGGTCGTGGGCTGATTATATATAAAGCCCCACAAGGTTGCTTTTCATGGTCCAGCACCTCCCGTTTTCGACGTATCGGTCTCTTGCGTCCAGCCTCTATCTTCCTTACTGGGCACACAGCTTCAAAGCACTATAACACCTATTCGCCGATTCATCTTTGTTCGCCTTTGTTACCCACACACAATGCACAGCTCACTGTTGACCGACACTGAGTCGGATTTCGACGCCTACTACGGCTATCAGAACCAAACTCGAGGGACTTCTTCTCAGTCACCCTCATCTTCATACACGTCATACTCTTCCGCCTCTGTCTCTTTCTCAGTGGCGTCGACATCTAGCAGATATGGAAGGAATTATGGAAGGTCCAATAGGAGTGGAAGGAAAATGGGCTTGTACGGATCTGGATATGAAGAAGAGGAAGAAGAAGACGAGATGGACTTGGCTGACGAAGGATACGATTCATATGACGCCTCTCCACGATTCCAAACACGTTCATCGCGTCGACTTCGCACAGCATCTCCGCGACAATCTCCATTCTCCGCTTACTCGACGCCATGTATACCCCTCTGCCCATCACCATCCTTCTCACCCGTTTCGAGCTCCTTCCCATACTCCAATTCTCTCCCGCTTCCCGAAGAACTGGAAGACGTCGATGTATTATCATCCGACTCTAACTCTTCTGAGGAGATAGAGCGCAATTACACACCCAGCTGCAATGAAGCTTTACGCAGACAATGGCTTGCTCTTGCTTTACGGGTACGCATTGGTGTATTCAGAGCTCAACGGAAGATGCGAGGATTCGTTGGCAAGGGTAGAAAGTATTGACCTCGGCTCTCATCCTGCATTCATTATCACGCTCATGACCGTCACGTCAACGGATTGTCCTCCATCATCCGCATCCATATCATTTGCATCCTCTCCTTTTCAATCTCATTATGCATTATCGTTCGCATTATTCGTCCACCGCCCAGTCGGTCTTCCCATTGTATTCTTGAACTCATTCACATGTACATCTTTTACCATTTGTTTCCACCAAGCGATACCCATCATCAGGCTACTCTTTTTGCATTTTTCGATTTCGTTGTAGCATTTTACTTGACTTATTCGCTTATTTTCGCCTGTATCGACCAGTTTTCGAATTCGGGACTCTCATACGTGCCCAGACACTACCTACATGCCTATCACGATTCATGGATAACACATCTATCATTGAACAACTTGAAGTTGAACACGGGGTGAATCATGAGACACTTGACGGCCTCGAGTACTTGAGCGCTTGGGCCTTGACAGGACTTGGCTTTGCCAAGTTCCCTCCGTTGAATGGGTGCAGGCAACTTTTGCCCAACCTCCATACCACTACTAGTCCCGCGAAGGAATAATCTCAATTTTCCGCGTCTTAGCATTTGGGGTCATTCGAAGTGGTCAATTGGACCAGCCCCTACGCGTAGACTAACCGAAAAGTTACCGAGCAAGCATGTGTCCTTCCTATCGTCCGTGCTACCTGGAGTTAAGAAATTCGAGAAACCACCCGAAGCCAGAAATGAACTTGGTTTGCGATGCCGAGCTAAACCCTGGAATCGAAGACAGACATGGGGATTTGACCGGGTGGGATGCTAATCATAGCTTGTGCTGTATCACCGCAGCATTTCCGGCACTAGGCCAAGGCTTTTGCTGGATTTCTCCGTCCAACTGCTCGGTCTCGAGAGCACGAGACTCTTTACTTGGCTGCGGTGATTGGCCTTATCAGATTACCTGAAGTACCGCGGGTAGAACTATGGGCATATGGGAAGCTTGAAGCTCATGCGCATGGGAGAAAGGTTCAACTGTGAGTAGTTGTGAGTAAACTCGCGCCCCCACGAAGTGAACCATGCACGTATGTGTGATTTTGAAGCATGCCCAGCGGAACTTGTCCATTGAAATTTCTCATTTGACCTGTATCACGGCACACGCACCTTTGGCTGGTAAACTCTAATCCATATGCGGAGGTCAAAGCTGCTCTTTTTCGACTTCCGAATAAATACGTAACTTGTTTTGTGGCAGTGCTCGCCACGCTGCAAGTTTCTCACCTTTCAATCTCAGTCTCTCATGCGGCCAGTACAAGCCAGTACATATATTCTTCAAGTTTCAGGATGTTATTTCTGATTCTTCAAAACTTATACGAATCAGCCAAGCTGTCATATGATTCACTCTAAGTACGACCCGCTCAGGTTTGAGTATAACTCTGAAAGTAATCTGAAAAGCGGAGATAGCTCAGAATATGTCTGGACAACAGCTGTGAATTATCGGAGAATTGCTTCGGCTTGAATTGTGTGGTATAATCGCCACTACAATCACGCAATATTCTCTCATTTTCTATGTACCTGATAGGCGATCAGCTTGCACTGGGATTCTCATGATGAGATACGTGGTGTGGTCACGGCGCGAGTGTGTGAGACTCATGGCTCATTAGATGATAAGGCTCGTGTTATCCGACGAACAGATTCCAGCGCCATTCAATTAGGAAGAGCGAGACCGGTCTATAGCAGCTTGAACTGGCACGATACTAGACTCGCTGTAATTTCGTTTCACAGGTAGAAGGAAAGTGCTGAGGCTATTGGACGGAAGCGCATCCGGCGACTCAGGAGGATAGACACCGTGATAGAGAAGCGTATTGACTTCCCCTCCTCTTCGGAATTGGAATGACGAAGGAACATTCAGGGTCATTCGAAAGATCCACTTTCGTCCGCGACTCCGCGCCGCTCTGGCAACTATTTCCGCCAATTGTACTACTTATACCTGCTCTATTTTTGAATCATCTATAGCTGTATCTGGCCCTTCGGTTTCTCTAGGACACAATCAGCTACCTAGCTTCCGTCTACCTGCACGGATCGATACTCAATGTAGGCTATATGTAAGGACGGAATTAGCAGCGTGAGTGCGCCAGCCTAGAGCTGGTGAGTCTGATTATCTTGAAGCGGAAGTTTTCCGTGTCTCAGAAAACTGAGAACACTTCAAACGGCTGGGGAATTTCTCAGCTTCTACTCTGTGTTAATTTTCAGATACCACGGTGTTGTCGCTGTTGCTTCGTTTGAATTTTAAAAGGACGGACTGAGTCAGGGGCTCTTCCGACAATGTCAGTAATAGGAATTACTCGTTCATTATCTGAAATAAACAGCGAGCGCTGGCGCTGTATAGGTGGTATAAGGACTTTGATGTGCCTGGGACGGAAGTACTCGGAAATATTTCGGATGCATCCGCGGAAGTATCTGCCTTTTCTCAAATTCGTAGCTTTGGAATACGCGCTGGCATGCGACCTTCCCATAAACATATCGCTTTCGGTGGAATGGGATATTCTTTGCAGCTCCAGTTGAGAATACTAGACCGATAGCTGCTGGTTTCCAACTCACAAAGGCTACCGAAACGCTCGAACCTGTGAAAAAGAACCACAAAGAGCTGTTACTGCTATTTTGGTCTTTTTTCAATTTCCAACAGCTTCAAACAAGCCAAATAGTCAAGATATCGGTGAACGTGTTGAAAACTGTCAGCCTTTATATATCTTTGTAGAGCGATAACATACGCAGCGATTTAACGAACAATTGGCATTGAATTGCTGGCACTGACTCCAAGGCAGGGCAGGTACACGCAATCAAATAGTAATAAAGCAACGATGCGATCGGAGCTTTCGAAGACATATATCATTCATAACTGGGAGAGCCTATCAAGTATACAAGTTGCATTGACTCAACTCACGTATCTGCACTGTTTGATTTCACATTCAAAGCCAGTAGGAGAGCTCTTACAGGCCTCTAAACAAGCTTGAAAGCTGATAGGAGTAGTCGTCGTATCGTACGATTTTGTACCCAGGCCGTTGAACTAATGTGAACTAGCCAGCGCTCTATACTTTCAAACAGCCCGAGATGAGAGCCTGTTCTCCAAACTCGTCGAAGATAGAGCTTCAATTTAGCTCAAAGATATGGGGGTTCGGTCTCGATGTTAAGCCGGTGACGGTGCAGTGGTGGATGCGAGAAACGTTATAGCAATCGACCCATATTATTACGAGTCTGCATTTATAGAATGGTACCACTTTCAAAAATTGTCTCCCAGAGCAATATTAAGGACTAGGAGCGCAGCGAAGACTAGTCACTGACAAAATTGAAATACAAGCGGTTGGCTTCATGATCGTGCCTACTAATGTCTGTGAATGTACAGTTGACATAGAAATAATAGACAGGTTATATCTCGAGCCGGATTCTCCATAATCCAGTTTTGACTTCCAAAAAGCTTGGTAAAAATATCACTTTAGCAGCTATACCGCAGATGGAAGAACTTTCAAGCTCCAAGTGTGTGTGAAGTATAAATAGTTGAATTCTGATTCAAACCCGTAGCTACAGTATATAAGTACCTCTTGCTCTATACTCCAGCAGCAGCGAGAAGGCTTGCAAAGTTGGGAGTACCTAAGCCTGTGACAGGGTCCCCTACAGAAAGGCGAAATGTTTCACCCCAGTTCATCGAAAAAATAGGATACGTACATCCAGTCTTGGCAGGGAAGCCATTGGTTCCACCTAACCAGTAAGAACAATCAGTTCATGAGTTTCGATGTCTATACTGTGCTTCTTACATCCGGGATTATCACCTTGGAAAGAAGGTTAAAACAAGAAACAGTGTTTTAACTTTCAAGAGACTCACCAGTCGTGATGTCAAAGAGTGCACTAGGGTTTGCATACAAGCTAGGGGTAATCAGTGAGCACCTGGGATGCGGAGATAGCTCGATACACTTGCAATGGGTTTAAGAAGCCAAGAGGCGACTTGCCAGCGGCAACGAGACGGCTAAGATATTGTGAGTGAGTGTATAATGATCTGCTAATGTAGCTACTGACTCGTTGATCAATGCAATAACACTAGCAAAAATCGGGCTGGCACAAGAGGTACCATCAACAGTACCGGTCACACCTAGGAAAGTTGAGCGAGGACAAGATTCTTTCCAGAACACAGGTTTCACGCACCTCCATTGACAATTTCGACGTTGACACCTTGGGCAGAAACATCAGGGAAGCCACGACCACTCCGGGAGTAGTGGCCAGCGTTGGTGGTCCCAAGAGCGGCCAAGTAATTCGTAACAGCCGTTGTCTGGTAAGAAGGCTGGAAGAAAAGGTTGGAAAAACCGCCAGAAGAGAATGAAGCAGCAGTCTCTGCTATACCCTGGGTAGCACCGACAGAAGCTGGAAGAGTTTTATAAAACGCTCAATGATACAATGGGAATACGCACTCAGAAAAGGACAAGTGCTCGGGTATGTTGGGATGAAGATGTTGTCACAACCTTGCGATTGACTTCCAGACTTTTTCAATGGAGATTATTTGACAAAATGTGATAGGTTTTTGAGTGGACTCACGACACCACCGTCGCCTTGTCATGGATTAGTAGTCTTATCAACGTAAATTGTCTGAGCTTACCAGATGCAAAAAGAACCGAAACTCCTCGAGTGCCTACGGAGTTCGTGGTAATATTATTGATTAAATCTCCAATTTTTTTGTGGACGCATACCTGCAATCATGTATGCATCGCAAAGTTGGTTGGCCTCGACGACAGTGATATCAGACTCGTCGAAGCCATAGCTAAGTAGAAATTAGCTGTAATATGAATCCCACACGTCGCAAGTATATGAACACACCTGGTTGTAAGAACCTGTAAACCAGTGAAGCTTGATCAGTGATATTGGTGTGAGCCAGCTTGACTCACATGAGGTGGCGAGACTTGTCCGTTAATATTGTCCATGATATCAAGGAAGCCATCCAAGCCATCGGGGTTGTTTTCGCCAACAGAGATGAAAATCACAGGCACTCCATTGGCCAGTCCAATGGTATACTTGAACGAGAGTTAGCGGAAGTATCCACATATGAAATGTGTATGGAGAACCTGTGTATCCAAGTTCTAATATTTTATATCAATGAAAATAAAGCTTGATAAGTAATATGAAAGATCAAGCTCACAGCTTCGGAACCAGCGTCCCCAGCACTTTGCGGGTCTGAACCATCATCTAAAGTTTGTAAAGTCCAAGTGGCAGTGGATGCAACATCAGTGGCAAATGTTGTGAGGAAGCTCTCCAAATCGGCAGTCTTCAAACTAGATGTTAACGAAATATCTTATACATATATGCCATGATCTCACCTGAGGCCATTCATCCAAGAATCCAGATACAGCAAGTGTACTGGACAACTGAGTAGCTTCGGTGGTTGGGATTCCATACAGCTCCTGTAAACAGGTAGGAGTGATACCGGCCGTGTTGCAGGAAGGGGTAGCACTGAGCGCTCTGGCAGTATTGTTTGAGGAGCTAGGGGCTGGAATGTGGAATTTCGGGCCTTTCGATACCCTCACGAAATCGGTACTGGGATGAAGCAAGTTGATGTGTGGCTGCAAGTCGGCAGGAATAGAATATGCCAATGTCCTTGTCAGCTGGATTGAACCGCCAATTTCAGTGAATAGTTGAAAGTCGGCTTCGAAAAGGGAGTTGGCAGTGGACACGGAAATAGAAAATGCCAACCAATCATCGAATGCGCCCGTGGTGGTTATGTTTGTGATACCGTTTTCATTCAACCAGGAAGTGACTGCGTGTACAGTATCAGGGCTTGGACCTGCGAAGGCTTTGGCCTGGGGTTTGGGTTGATAAACAGAACTAATATGCAACGTGGGACACATACTTCTTCAAAGCTCAAATGCTGGCCATACAAAGCATTTCCTGGTGTACTGACATCAAATAGTGTCTGTTCCAGGCTATCCCTGTCCGCCGCAGTGAGAGCAATCTTCAAGTTCATAACCGTGTTAGGGTTTGGGACGCCAGCATTTGCAAAATGAGCAGGGAGATCGCGCGAGTCGAGTACAACCATCGAACGACGATTTGGGATACCAGCCACCATGTAGGTAGCGAATCCAGCGAGGAGGGCGGTGTAATAAACGAGGCAAACCATGATACCTACCTCAAGACTGGTGGGGAGAACTGTTTAGGAACCCACAAGAGCTTTTATACTGGATTCCTGACAAATAGACAATCCTTGTGTGCGACAATGACCAACATATACATGGACTGAGTATGAAGAATAACTTGAATCGCAAGTGCGTGAACACGAAGATAATTCCACTACTGATGCGGCCTCATAACGGTGAAAGCCTCATCAGCAAACATTCTGTATGCTGCTTCATTCTCATCGAGATACAATGTGCACCGTATTTAGAATAAAAGCGATGTGTAAACATCGAACCTTGCGCTTGACCCCTGGACGCTACACTGCGACAACGAAGAATAGACTTGCAGATAACAAGCTTCAATACATTCGCTGGTTCCGTATCGCCGATATCCATAGTTTTCACGTGGTGAGAGGTGATAAGATGCATAAATGAAGAAATCTTCCTACCTTTTCTGTTGCAAGTAAAATAAGATAAATGTTCTGAATCCGTATCGCCGATATCAACAGCTTGCCGTGTGACAAGAGGTGATAAGATGCACACTCTAGCAGTTTTCTATCGTAACCAAGATATTCCGAGTTGAAATTTTAAGTACCCAAAATTACAATTAGCATATGATTTGAAGCCGAACGAAAGAACAAGCCTTCTCAGGAATGGAGCCATAGTGCTTGAAAACCAAACTCTTATATTCGCTTTTTTTCTCTAAGATTATTCAGCACATCGCCTCGAGCAGATCAGTATTCCGGATGCGTCAAGCTACCCATTCTCGGCAAACGAGGCAACGAAGGCATTACCGATATCCGTGATGCCGCCTGGATAGGCGAAGCTGGTACGCCTCTATTCCGGCTGAGTATCCTTCGGTAGCCGATCAACCCAGGCTTGCTAGGCTTGTTGAAGTTAATGGGAGAAGAGAGCGAGATGCCCAGGCCGAAACTTGATCAGCTTCTTCTCAAACGTTCCCACGGTCACAAAGGCTCGGATTTCTTCAGAATCACTTGCAAGTACTTCGTAGTACGTACTTAGGCAATAAAACGAAAATTTCATCAGAGATGAGTCAAACGCCACAAACATCGACAAAAACATGCGGAAAAGCGAACGCACCAACCAAATGCAACTATCCTCTTCTATCTCTCGATCCAGTGCATTTCCTAGCACTGCTACTACCTCTCAAAGACAGAAATCCGACCCCTATAGGTAACAACAGAAACGGATTCTTGAATCGTAAATGATGCACGCGACGCGATCGCGTCTGGATAGTTGTCAACGAAGCAGCATCACAACGGAGATGGAAGGAAGTGAATTAAGTACTACAAAAGGTGATTATAAGTCAGAATCGCTCACTCCAGGCTTTGAATCAACAAGTACGAACCAATATATAAGAGCAAGAATGTTCAGAAGGGCGAAAAGGTAAGAGTTGCGATAACGAGTATACAGGACCATTTCCTTCAAGTTGCAGGAAGAGGACACAAGCGCAGACACGGTGCACTACGATAGGCTTTGCAGACTGTGTCAACTGTAAGTATCGTATGATGACTTAGTATGTAGTCACGCCAGCTACTCTACTAACATGCCACGTACTTCCCAAATTAAGATGAAATATGACGCTTTGGCCATCGGCACTTGTGCAAATCCTACTTGGGTACAAATTCAAAAGGCAACTTCAAGAAGGGCCATACTAAAATATTAGGAGCCGTAACTGATTTGCGGTCATTTGAGATTTCATGAAAGAAATTGCAGTTCCGGGACTCTGGAACACCTTTAATGTATCCGCCGTTCCATATGTTCACTTGTAAGGAAAGCCATTTGAGGACTTGTTCATATGAGTCCACCGTCCATCGCCAAGTTCTTGATCCGTGGAGAGTGGTACTACATAGCTAAGACTGGTCACTGTGACGAGCCTTTGTTCCTGCTAGGGAACGATCATCATAGGTGTGGACACACAGTATACATAATAACTGACGGAAAGGCTTTGATCCCAATGTGGCAGAATGATGCCTATAGAATCTTTGAATTGAGTAGAGCTGTAACGCTCTACAGCCTTGTTTTATTTGACGCCCAAGCGCTTACCCCTCAAGACCTGAACACCCTTAACTGAGTAATCCTTTCTGATGAAAACCATGCAGCAGTGTGAGAACTTGAAAACTGCTGTGTTTTAGAATCGCTTGTGAGTCATCGTCGGTGAACGCACAGTAGTAGCAGTAGTCCATACGGCACAGTTATGACAAGTCTTTGGATCACTACCTTGAAATTAAAGAAACAATTTTGTCGTTCCCCGTCTTCCCTGTTTTCATCACTGGCCGCTTGTTCTTTCTTGCTCGATACCGATATAATAACAAGGTTACGTCGGATTAGGGTGTGCAGAGTCGGGAAGGCGGTTACTGCCATAATAGTGAGTTTCACGCTACATGTACATAGAGTGTGGCGCAAACTTGTTTAAAAATCGCAAGCTGTGTTTCCTTTGCCGCCAACGAGCTTTCTTCTTCCCTACAAGTGCTTCCCATCTTCCGACTCGATTTAGGTCAACGATCTGCCCTTACATTGCAATTCTAGCCCATCCCATGGCTCAAGGCATATATCCGGGTCTCGTCCTTTGATTCATGTCAGAAACCAGGCCACAACATGGACCCGACACATCGAGCGCTCGAGAACCGCAGCCCAATGTCGACGCCCAAAGGGCCCTCCCACTCATCTGCGACCTAGTTTTAAGTTGGCTACAAAACTTCCTCGAGACCATCGCGTTGTATAATCAAATTCCCGATATCACAGTCCCGTATCAAAGCTATCCACTGCCCAGAGGGTTTCCGTTCCCTGATACTCGACTCGCTCATGATCATAACCGCTCTCCGATGTTTTTAGTTGACCTCCTGGAGCGATGTCCCCTGCTTTCTTCTGCCCAAGGAAACACTCCGGAAGCTGTTGAGATCCTGGCCAATGATGCAGACATCGTCCTCGTTCAATCTGATATGTTCCAGTGGATTGAGGAGGTAGATCGACATGATCAGGTATACCGGAGCATCAGAGCGAGTTTAGTCATTCATGGATACTTGAGACCAAGATGGAATCAAGAGGGAAGTGGGAATCGGATGTCTCCGCTGGTATGGGAGTTGAGATGGGGTGAGTGCATATATCTTTCTTTCGTAAATGGTAGATCTGAAGAACTTTCGTTGTAGGACCTACCACGCTTGCAGCGCTAGAGGTGGACTCTAGGATATTCGACCTTTCTTCACATATACTGCACTCTCTCAGCGCAGAATTCGTCCTAAAGACCTTGATTCTTTCGCTTCAAACACGGCATGCGATTATCTTGACGAAGACCATGGACGACAGCATCACGTTTTTCCCTGGAAGAAGACTCGATGGAGGAAGCGACTGAGCGCTATTAAAGTCGTTTAGTCAAAAGATGAACCTCCCATATGGATTCGCATTCTGTGAGATATAAGACGTGTGAGTACCTCTATGTTGTACGTGGTGCGAAGGTACTTGCTTTGGACCAGGAATGTTGTTCTCCTTACTCGCGTCCCTTTCATGTTTCCCCTCTTATTAGTTCCCACTTCAATCCTGATCATACTTTCTCTTCTATCCCCGTGGTTTCCGTCCCACGTAGTTCCGACAAAACAATCCAACACCCTCGCCGAGAGGTTAATTGAAAAGAGGAATTCCAAGGACGGAGCTTTGATACTGGCTATCCCCGAGAGGCAATTGCCGAGTGTAACGTGTAACGGAGAGCTTGGACTTCAAGGTTTGGGAGTTTCAGATGGAAGCGGATAAGAATTAATTGAAGCAATTGAAGTAGTCCGATAAACCACCACTACGGTTCACCTGGCGCCCTCCCCCGATCACAGCCACAACATCTCTTTTCCCTTACCTTGGCTAGTGGAACTAGAATCGAATGCCAGCGAAACCGCTTTCGAGGCAAGAGACGCCTTCCATGGTTAGGAGGCTGCGAGGAGCAGGAAATCGTTCTAGAGGAGATCTAACCTTCTGTCATGCAAAGAGAAGGTCTTGCAGTGTCGAATAAGATCCACGGTCAAATTACAGTCATTCGACTTGAATGATCTTTCATCAGCGCAGTCATCGAATTAAGAGGAAGCCATGCCTGAAACTACCCAAGAACAGGAGTATCACGCGTTGCATGAAAACAAACGAACGTCGAAATGACTATAAATCGAGAAACCCATACGTTCTGGCGAAAGGACTGTGCCCAAACGAGTGAGTCCGAACTCCGTCTTGTAACCTCGTTGCTAAACGACCGACTGACGCCAGGATTACAGCTCTCATACACCTACAATCCCAGCTAGTTTTTTCATCGCCATCATGCCTCCAGCGCAGTTGTCGTGTTCATCTGCCGCCACCACCATGGTCCCGACTTTTCGACTCTCGATAAGTGGACATCAATCAAGTTCGATTCGTCCAAGGACTTAATTCCTTCGTTCCTGTCGCTGTGCCACACATGCTGGCGGATTCATTTACATGCATCACTTGCTGCATTTCTTGGTAATCCTGTGGTCGATAGTCGTCATCCTGGCCATCAATTTTCTCTATCGTTCAAACTGTAGGCACTGGGCATCGAAGGCAAAATATGCATCATGAGGTTAAAAAGAGAGTTCAGGAAGTTGGATGATTGAAAATTGGCACTTTGGAGTACCGTAGAGCTATTCGATGAACAGGCTCAAGTAAACAGTCCGATAATTTGTTGTTTAGCCTACCGAAGTGATAAAGAGGAATTCAACAATTATTTCTTGTTTAGGCGCGCGCCTGGCGAGCGTCTCACGGGCCGTTCCCTTGCCGAAAATCTTCTGAATTCCCTCATCCACCATGTACACCTACCGCGAATGGAATGAAGAATTGGATTCATAAAACAAGACTAGCGTTCCTGGCCTGACAGTCCCAATTGGAAGATGAAATTGCCGTTACTTTGCCGTTACTTTGCAGCCAACCTCAACGACATGTCCCACCAAAGAAATGAAATCTCCGAGTGAAGCTCATCACGACAGAAACATGGTAAAGGTGTGGTGCGTTGCAATGAATCTGATAGTTTAAGTTTCTGTATTTACTTTCTACTTTCCCCGCGCGATTAGCATATGGAGCCGACCCCGCGTGACTTAGGCTCGCGCTTCCGAGTTCCAAGCTCTCTCTGTCTGGCCTTGTCGATCGTCTTGGATCTATAGCAATCATAACTCGTGATACAACTCTCGACATAACAGCGAAGCTGGTCCATCTCAAAGTCTAGTTTTCGCAAAGCCATGTGGTACTCGAAGGAACCTTATGGTAACACAAGTGGCGAATCATTCGTCCCGGGTTCATCGACAACTAGTTATTCTAGGTACGTCTCTGCATTATCTTAATTAATTTTGTTGCCAGACAACTGTGCTTCAGATACCGTAATGCCGCATGCACCTCCAGTGATCATCGCGACGCAACACATCCAGACCGAAACCAACAGCAAACGAGTTGGCAACGAAAGGATAATCGAAATGGATCCATTAAATTAATTGAAGAACACCCAGTTGCCGCCTGCCCTTGACCAATACACGAGTGATGCACAATTCGCGCTGGCCAGAGTTCGATACCCCAGTAACACCAGACGAGTTAAATCAATACATTCGGGCTAACAAGGCGTCTTTCTCCGTGTTTATCTCTAATCCTCATTATTCTAACTCGTTTAGTCTCTTCTGTCAAATTCAATTTCGTTTGTTCGTATTCTTTCTCCGTTTCTGCTCCGTATGCATGTGGTGGAAAGCTACATGGAATAACGAATGTCGCTCTTGGCTTTCCTTGTTCATCTTTCTCTGGGTCGTACCATGGATAAAGCTTAGAATAACACCCATATGCACTATTCAATCTCGGAACTAATTCGTCCTTTCTCAATCGTTCAAGGGTGATTCTTCTTCAGAGGCGTACAAATTATTTGGTAACGCAACTCAAGTGGTAACTCGGGCAATTCCACCTCGTTTTTCTAAAGGGTGAATCAACAACCAGATGCCAACACGGCTTGACGGCCGCTGTTCACACTTCTCGGAATGTTATATAGAGCTCTAATCCTTCCGTTTCTGAACTTCGTTGGACGAAACCTGCCCTTCCTCATGTTCGCCTCGATCTGCTCAGTTGTCCTCACAGTCCTTCTCGGTTCGGTCGTGGTTTCCGCTGCCCCTGCTGACGGGTTCGACATTAGTGCTGCAAATTCGAGTCTTGTCGCCCGCAACCTCTCGAAGCGTAATTTCATTCCGTCTGCCCCACGATACGGTCAGTCACGTCCTTTCTCCCAATCTGTGCTTTAACTAATATGTCTCCATGTAGTGGTCTACAGTGACTCGTTCATCTCCACTACCAATCCGGTACCCGCCACCTCCTCGGTCGCCGTAAATATCTTTTATCTTGCTCATCCAATGACGCCGTATTAACCTCTTGTGGCGTGATCTAGGGATGGAACGTCTTGCAAGTGCTCACTCTACAACAGTCTTTCTCCTTGCTCACATCGTCTGTTTTGATAGTAATATCGCATTCTTGACGACATTTAATGCAGACAACTACGGATACTGGATCGAGTTAACTGCTGCTCAGCGTGCGACGGTCAAATCCCAATATAACGCTGCTGGTATTGCGCTCTGTGTTTCTGCATATGGATCCACAGCTTCACCAACTTCGGCTGGCCTTGATCCCGTCGCTGAAGCCCAAAGGATCGGGGCAGCTGTACGTTTGACTCGGCGTACAGTCTTTTGTTGATTGTGCTAACGAAGATCACAGGTTATTCAATACGATTTGGATGGTGTTGATATCGATTACGAAGGTACAGTGTCTTATCTCGCACCGATAGTCACGATCTGAGACACAGCCTTTAGATTTCAATGCTTTCAATCGCAAAGATGGAACTGCCGAGGCTTGGCTAATCTCCTTTACCACCGCGCTCCGTAAAGTCCTACCGGTAGGGCAATATATTGTCACCCATGCTCGTACGTATCTATCTGATCCTCGGTCCGAATATTTTTGAATTGTTTTATTTCTTTGCTCAGCTGTCTCTCCTTGGTTCATTTCTGAGCTCTACGGCGGCTTTGGATACACCTATATCGACCAAAAAGTCGGTAACCTCATCGATTGGGTGCGTCATACTAATCTCGAAATGGGCTTTAGTTGTCACTAATATTCAATCCAGTACAACGTCCAATTCTACAATCGTTAGTAGCACCGATTTACTTTGTCGGCAATGACTGAAAGATTCCTTTTCTCAGAGGGTACCACCGAGTACACGACTTGTGCTGGTCTACTTACCAGTTCCTCCTCCACTTGGCCCAAAAGTTCTGTCTTTCAAATCGCCGCTCGTGGTATCTCTCTGGACAAGCTTGTTATTGGCAAGCCTGCTGGTCCCAGCGATGCCAGCAATGGTTACATGACAACCTCCCTCCTGGCCTCTTGTGCCTCTCAGGCTGTCTCGATGGGATGGAGTAAGCTAGTTCTCATCTAAGCCCTTCATCTCTGACCCTAATTGTCCCGTGTTCTAGACGCCGGTATCATGGCCTGGGAATACCCTACTGGTAATTCGGCTTGGATTAAAGCCGTCCAAGCTGGCATGACTGGAGCTAAGCCGGGACCTACCACTACTGTTTCTAAGTCGTCTACCATTGCCTCCACTACAGTTAGTTCCGCCTACCTTAATAGCCTGTCTTCTTATGATATTATATATCCTAGACCTCCACTTCGCTTCCATCCCCCACCGGTGGTTCGTGCGCCAACATGGCTCAATGGTCAAACTCTGTTGTAGTAAGCACTCATGTAAAACATCTATTCACGGGCCTCACATTATTCGATAGTATACCGGGGGTGTCTTTGTTATCTACAACAATGAACTCTGGAAAGCTAACCGTGAGTTCATCTATCTCAATCTTCGTATATCTTATTGACAGTGGACTGTTACCTACAGAGTGGAATGATGACGAAGTTCCTGGTGGTAAGCTTTTCTGGTATTTCTTTTCTAGTTGCACAATTGACCAATGTTTGTAGGTTCGAGCGGTGCTTGGGACCTAGTTTTTGCTTGCTCGTAGTTAACCACTGATCTCTTCAAGATCGTGCACATCCAGGCTTTGGGTCCTGCGAGTTCTATGTTTAATTCCTCTTCCCTTCCTTCCACTTATTCCCGGTCATTTCTCTCAATTCTGTGTATTTTTATTTTGTAAAGGTAGTGCTAGTACGCCATACGGTACGCCAGTGTATGGGGGTTTTTCTTGTAAAGTTCATGCTCTGGCAGTATGTCATAAATAATTGTAATATTCTTTTGTAGTTCCTATTCATTCATTCCACTTGGTACTAGTGTCGAACCATACCTCCCAGAGCGGAGGGAAATCGTCCTTAAGCGGTTCATCACATTTAGAGTAGTAGGTTCGCTTGCATTTGGTTCAGCTACCGGGGTACTTATGACGTATGGGAAGCAAAGCTCCTCACTCTTGTGGGCTTGTGGCAAGTAGGTTCTCACCTTGGTGCCAAGTCAATAATAGTTCAGCGGTAATTGGCTTCTTTTCTGTGCACCTTTGGATGGCGACTCGCCGCCCTCTCAATCGCCCCCTGGCATTCTTGGTGAAGGGGGCAATGATTCGGGAACTTGTCACGTTTTAAACAATTCCAAATGTCTCATTGCTGAACGCCCCCACTCAGAGTGTGAACCTGTGTGAACACTGTCTGGTTGACAATATGTTTGATCCCGAAACCCAAGGTGATGGATTCTTATTATGCGCGAATTGTGACGAGCGATCTATCGGCTTCAGAGGCCACTTCAGGGCCACTTCGTGAACCGGCAATGAACCGGTGAGGCATAAGCAGATTCCAAGGCTAGGGCAAGATGAACAAGACTCTCGGGGAACATGTAAATCACGTCAAAGAGAGAGTAGTACTGGTAGATGGGGACAATCGTATTTATCAATGATGGAGAGCGAATCCTGATGGAAGTAATAAGTACTTCTGGTTCAGTCGATCAAGCGCAAAGAAACTTCCCGAGTCCTTGAGTCGAGAGATACAAAAATTCCAAAAAGTGCACCGGATGGCATCTAAAACTCCACCGATTTTGATATTTCTCGTCTCGTCTCAAACCCTTTGCGTGATGATCGATGAAGGCCGCAAGCTAATTACTCACAAGAACGAGCCTCCAAACACTTACGCTACAAGTCCGGGAAGTCTGTTCCGATGACCCAGAACATTGGTGCGCCCGTTGTTCGCGGGAACCGGATTACCGATATCTTATAAATACAGGAGGAAAACCTACTTCGAATGAGCGTTATTCCTCACAATTTGCTATGACACTACCCGCTAATATTTCTCAGAAATTTGACTACCTCATTGTTGGGGCTGGGACAGCTGGTACTACATTAGCAGCTAAGTAAGTTCTAGATATTTAAGCTCCCTTTCTGTCTGTAATTATAACACAGACTTTCGGAAAACCCCAATATTACGGTGGGGTTGATTGAAGCAGGCGAATATGTGACTGATATGACGGATATAACGGTACCCGGTGAGCACACACTTTACGGGTAACGGAGCACCATTCCATATAGATAATTTGTATGTTTGATTCCCTAGGTATGGCAAAAAAAGTGCGGGGAAATGAACGCATTGATTGGTGAATATGCCACTTACACTTGTATGCGGGATATGAAAAATTGAACTTGGGGTTCCACAGGAACTTCTACACTACAAGCCAAGTTGGTTGCAATGGTCGAAAAATTGTCCAGCCAAGGTAGATGCTTGATCCTTTGACGATGTTCCGTATTTAATGTTACTTACTAGAGGGAAGCTTGTTGGAGGCTCTTCTGGGGTAGGCAATCTGCTAACACCTGACATTGTATATCGCTGATCAGTGATAATGACAATATCAGATAAACTATATGGTAATGGGAAGGTCAGTACATATACTTCCTTGGATGTTTTCGGTTGCTTGCGCCACTTGTGCTTACTTATTACTTACCTTGAAATACTTAGAGGTTCCAGAGAAGAATATGACGGTACTAATAAAGTTACATCCTACTTTCCGGACAAGGAGTAACATAACTTGTAGCACTTGAGGCTCTTGGAAATCCTGGAT
This sequence comes from Rhodocollybia butyracea, assembly GCA_015501585.1. Taxonomy (NCBI): domain Eukaryota; kingdom Fungi; phylum Basidiomycota; class Agaricomycetes; order Agaricales; family Omphalotaceae; genus Rhodocollybia; species Rhodocollybia butyracea. The sequence goes on along the minus strand of JADNRY010000137.1, from coordinate 110,510 downwards.
GGAACTGGAACTCACTTTTGCCATACATGGAACAGGTGAGATTGATGACAGCTAATTTACAAAGCTGCAAACCAACTGCAAACCAAATTATTTGAAGATTGAAGGGTCTCCCGAGCTTCCACCGCAACTTGCGAAAGTGTATCCTGAATATAGACGAGACGAGCATCACAAAACAAGCGGACTCATCAAAACATCGTTTCCACTGTACTTCTATGACCTCCATATGTCATTCCTGAATACTGTCCACAAACTTGGTGTACCAATCAACCTTGACCCAGTGGGTGGTCTCCTGGACCTTTTGGAAATGTTTCTATCTGCTCATACATCGACCTGAAGGGAAATGGAGTAAATTGGGGTGCGTTAACAGGACTAAACTCGATTGATCCACAAACTGCCACTCGCAGTTATGCCGCAACTGTGAGACTGATAGTGGACTAGCATGGGGAAAATTTGACCGAGATACCTGTTTAGGCCTTCTATGAACCGAATGCATCTCGAAAAAATCTTGTCCTGTTTGCCAACACACGCGCTACTAAAGTAGTGTTTGAAAGTGAAAATGGTGCGCTTGTGGCGACTGGCGTACAAGTGATATCTGATGGAGATCTTTGCATCTTATCGGGGGGGAAGGAAGTAATATTAGCCGCAGGTATGATAACTCATAGTAATATCAAGACACCCACTGTAGTCAACTGTTTCGAACACCTATTTTCTAGGCTCATTTGGGTCTCCTCAGCTCTTAGAGCTCAGCGGTATGTGCTTGAAGCCTTTGAAAAGTATATTTATCTGAACTCGATTTCAGGTATTGGAAAGAAAGATATATTGGAAAAAACATAATATCACACAGCTAATGGAGCTTCCTGTTGGGGAAAATCTTCGTAAGTTATTAATGAAAACTCAGGAGTCAATAGGCGTGACTTTGAACGCAGAGGACCATTGTTTTACGCCCTTCGTCTATGAAATTTCCAACCAATACGAAACACTGGAGGTACTCGGAGACCCTGAACGCTTTCAACAAGAGCTCAAATTGCAGTGGTGTTATGCAGATAAAAGTCCAATAAATCAGAGTTTTTTAACATACACATTTAGCCAGGAATTTCAACAGGGAATGCTCACTTCCTTGCATTCCATGTACTCTTACCTCCCTCTTGATAAAGTCATGTCTAAGGAAGAACTAGCCCTCTTTTTGCAACAGCTAAATCAGGACATTGGGGATGCAGATGTTTTCAATCAAAAGAAACTCGGTTTCATTAAAGAGTGGATCCAGACTGGGAAGCATGCTCAAATTGAGTGAGTTATCATGGATATACAAGCATTTAATTTTTCTCACATTTTGTAAGATTGCTACAGAATCCTGGATTTATTTCACGCAGCCCAAATTTCAAGGCCAAGGAAAATACCCATTATCATACTATTCTGACCGGTCTTCTTCACCCACTGTCTAAAGGCTCTTCCCACATTGCATCGTCGGATCCGCTTGTGCATCCGAACATTGATCCAGGGTATTTGAAGAATCCCCTTGACGTTCAAGCCCTTGTTGCTGGTTTGCGGTTTTGTGAGCGGATCATAGGAACTGCTCCATATGCGGATGCAGTCAATGCGCTTTGTGACCCCCTGCGGAGATCCTGAAGGACAACGAAAAGATTGAGGCATTTGTGCGCGAAAAAGTCCAGCCATTCCATCACCAAGTGGGGACCGCAAGTATGTTACCACAGGCGGATGGAGGGGTTGTAGACTACAATTTAAAGGTGTATGGAACTCGAAACTTGAGAGTCGTTGATGCATCTATCCTCCCTTTGGTTTGTGTTTGCCACTGTGGGTTGCTCATGATACTAACACGATACTAACATTGTGTAGGAAGTCTCGCATCATATCCAGGAGACCGTGTATGCTGTTGCGCTGAAGGTGTGCTAGTTGTGATACCTTTTTTCTGCGGTACTAACATTCCCGCAAGGCTGCTGATCTGATCATCAGTGACTCAGATAAATGAGAATAAAACAGTACTTGGTGTTTTCATGGTAGTCAACCATCCATGAACGTTCGAACCCACCTGCGGATGTTTTAGCCCACACTTGAGGTTATCTATCACCCGAGTTTATATCGCTTTGTCATATACGTATAGAAATTCTCAAATGACGACTACAGGTGTTGTCAAGCTCCAACTCAAAGTTGAAAAATATTGTTCAGTGTTTCGCTTCCTACTTCGCGAAATCGAAGTCTCGGAGTACCTTTGCATCGCAAGCTTCGGGTTTGCATAAGGAATGAAAGTAATTTTTTCACGCCAATGAATTGTAAGAAGCAACACCGACATTCGCACACCGTATCCAACTGGTAGCAGAACCCGACGTCCCACCTCACCTCACTTCGTCCTACAGTAAAACAACAGATATGCACATCTGACACCACCATCATCAAACTCCCCTGGACCAAATACGTCCTCTGGCCGCACATCGGATACCAGCTCGTCGTCGATACGAATCCAGCCTTCACGCGGTTTGGCTGTAGCAGCGCGCGGGTACCGGTCAGGGTGTAATACATCGAGAGTATAATGGCCTCCGGAGGCGGATATACCATGGTGATAGATGGCTGAAGAAGTAATCAACAAGCGAACAGGGATACATAGACACAGTCGAAGACATACCTCCAAATAATTTATATTTGACCCCTTGGCACTGCCAGGACCGAGGGTACTCCTCCCTTTCGCACTCAACACATCCGTTCCAACAACCAACTCGGGCCCAAAAGTGACCTGTTTTCCGACTTTGACTACACCGCCCACAGCAGCGTCATATTCGAACCGCTTCATGTGGAGGACGAGGACAGGCGGAAGTGCTTCGAGGAGGACTTGTTGGGAGCCCTCGCGTGGTGGGTCAGTGAGATGAACGGTTTGAGGGCGGAGATGTTGGAGAGAGCGTCTTGGATAGTATGGATGGTATCACGCTGTGGAGAATACGATGAGAATATGGAAAATGTGATATGAAATGGGACATACCTGGATATCTAGTTGCAGACTCCTCCAGTCTTCGACGATTGCGCTTTCTTTTTGACCGGGAACCGAAGGGAAGACCGGAATTTACCGCCGAATATACGTGTTATTGGGGAATCGGTTGATTTGATCTGTTGTATAAAGATATCAGAAATCATAGTATGGGCAATAGAAGCACAAGAGGTACTCACCGTGCGTGTAACCACAGTCCTATTCCGCTTTCCGACTTCTAACCAGCCATCTTGCTCTGCCTCAGGCGGAGCGTCTTCTTCCGTCTCCTCCACTGCGGGTGAAGAATCCTGCTTGGATTCCGGACCTTTTTCTTCGTCTTAGTAGGTCCGCTCGCAGCCTTCGACAAAGTCTCCGTCAGTGTCGTCAATTCCTCTTCCAAACCTCTAGATAAAACCCGAGGAACTCCTCCGCATCTTCTGCTGACCACCTCGCATCGAGTCAAACTGCTTCTTGGTCTTGAGTGCGTCATAGATGCCCGTTGGGATGAACGGAGAAAGGTAGTCTTCATCAGAGTGAGGAGTAGATGATCGTTCTTTGCCTTTGCCTTTGGTTGTGCCTGAACTCGAGCCATTGCTACCAGATAAAGTTGCCGAAGACGAAGACGATGCTTTCGCTTTTTTTCGCCTCAGCCTCCAACCTCGCTTTCTTCTCTTCTGGTAGAAAGTCTTCCAAGAACTCGATTGTCGCATCTACCAAAGGCGTCGTTATCCCGGTAGCCTGTTTTGATATCATCCGTTCTGATCCGTCCCAGCTCGTGGAATAACCGAAAGAATGGCGTTGAGTAGGTAAGGAGTTGCAAGACCGAGTTGGCGAAACACATGTTTCCAGTGTTGATCAGTCCCCGAGGACTGATCTGGGCGACGGATGCCTTTGTACTAGTTGCTGATGCAGTAGCGTAGGAAATGCCCGAAGACAATGCAGTTTCGAAATCCGAGTTTAGCAATGCAAGAAGCTCGGATCGTTTTTCCAGGCGGTATGGCGCTTTGAGCACTAGCACTAGATGGCGGCGCATCGGCAGGGATGGAAAATCCAACGACGGAAGAGGTGGGATTTTTGGTCGAGATCGTTGAGCACTTGGTGTGGCGGATGAAGAATCAGATTGAGCAGTGATGCCCACGATTTTGCGAGTGGGGCTGGTGCTACTGGAATGACATCAGGTACCGCCACTGGCTCTGCGACTGCGGGCACATCATCCTTAGAGCTGGCATGCCTGACACGGATATAGAAGTGGTGCTACTCGCGGGAGAACCAGGCAGCGTTGTGCTAGGCGTCTCCGTGGCTGTAGACGCCTCTTCGACCGAAACGGAAGGAACAGACACCAGTTCGATTCTTTCCACTTCTTGGACGAGTTCATCGTCCATCGGCTCCGCTGGTACTTCGGGCAGTGGCGCAGTGGCTACGTCAGGTGATGCAGGAGGTGTTCTGATATCGAGTGCAAATTTTACGATGTGATCTGGTGGTCGAGAACGAGATGAAAATACGAGACCAGGTGCGAGTTTGGGATTGGAGGACGCCGCGACCATATAGCCATGAACCCATTGGAGCACTCATGGGAGAGGATTGAGAATCTGCAGGAGATGTAGGAACCGACGGGGAATGTGAAGCATTTGGAGGAGTTGTCGGAGGTTGAGTCAAAGTAGAATGCGAGCTAGATGTCAAGAGTTGTTTCGGCATAGGAGAAAGTATTTCTGGCTGTTGCTGCTGCTGCAGGCTGACGAAGAATGAGAGTTCGGCGGAGGCACTGGGTAAGGATGATGATAATTATACTCGGGCGTATGCGAGAAATTTTGCGACTGCGGTGATTTACCGTTCGGTATGGGGTTCTGAGGAAAGTAATGCTGTTGTTGTGGGTGATAATTTTGGTAGGCATGGCCGTTAACGCCGTATTGGTATGGGTAAGAACTTGGCCCAGCTTGATTATCGTAGGCATAAGGAGCTGGACCTGACTGGTCGTAATACGACGAAGGCATATACGGGTTTGCCATGTTGACTGGAACAGAGGGTCACTATGACAAAACTCGTAGTTTGGATTTGGCTTACCAAGTCCTTGAGAAAGTTGGTCCTTATACGATATTTTGTTCAGTAATCAGGATCCTGATTTTTGATGAGGTTCAGACAACCACGAAGAAAAAAAGGCACATACCTCCACCACAGAAAGCTTCAAAACAAGTTTATTCGATTTTTCGTCCAGAAATCCGAGATTTCCGATGTGAAGCGTTTAACCTGGCTTTTGGATCCTCGTTGTAAAAGTTCAAGTCTGAAGCAACTATTTATGATGTGCACGCGGCCAGCGCTTCGTTTGTTGCTTACATGTTAGACCCGGTAGACGGGCCGAGTACCGCATTGGAGCCTCTACTTCAACGCCCATGTCGGACAACGATAACGATCTTTCGCGTTCAGACTCTCGTTCTACAGCCTTACCAACAGCTGTCAAGCAAAGGAGGCTTCAACACGCTTGTGACGCGTGTAAGAAACGCAAAAGTAAGTTGCAAAACAGCCAAGTTACCCAAAATTATCTGACTTTATGCTAGTACGATGTAAGTTCTTTAGAAGTCGGGAAGTCCTCGCTGTTAATGGAACTTTAGGCGATAGCTCTACTAAAAGAGGTGGCCCATGCTCTCACTGTATATCTTTGAAGGTGACTTTTAAGTCTATTTCTACCCGTACAAAAATCCTTGACTAGGTGTAATCGAAGGTTGAGTGTCGACATACATTACCGCGAAAGGTAACCTCATCCCTGCGATACTGTGAAAAGCGCGACTTATCTATGTTTATCAGAAAAGAGGGCCAGTGGCAGGGTAAGTTGGCGATAACCGTATTCCTCACTTTCAAACTCAACACTACTACCACATCCAAAGACAATCCAAACTGTTGAACAGTACCAATATCCAAGCCTTGACCACGTCAATTCTGTCCTCCGTCCCTTATGTTATACCGAAAGACGAAACGGAACTCAGGAAGATTCTCAAAGAATTGGCAAGCTACATACGCACCCTCGAAGATGAGTTAGCTAGATCTGGTAACTGTGCTATCTATGCAAAGACAAGGAAGCTCATTAAACCCTTTTCAGAATCCAAGGAATCTCATCAAGATGAAGATGGTCCTCCATCTTCATCGGAGGAAGAGGAGGAGGATGCTGAGCTTACCGAACGATTGGAACAATTTCGAGTCGCGTATTCTCGCGGTCGTTATAACGGTTATCCTAGAATCAGTCTCATAAAGGCCATAAAAACCGGCCTCAACGATAACAAGAATGATAAAGCTCATTTTGACGCATTCAAAAGGCTCTTTACTGGGAAATACAACCTGTCTGTGACGTTTGACTTTGAACAGAATCAACCGCTTCTGACTTTCATAACTAGTGGCAATTCCTACCCGATCCCTACCTAGAGCCCTTATTTTCCCTCCACCGGACCTGCTCGCCGATCTCCTGGGATTTGGTGGGAGAAAGTACATTACAACTATCCTCTTTTGCATCGCCCAACTTTCGAGAAATCTATCGCCGCTGGTCTCCATACTTATGATCGTCATTTTGGCGAAGCTGTTTTGGCTGTATGCGCCCTTGCTTCTCGGTATTCAAATGACCGTAAGCTCTTTTAATTCGTCACAAGCTCGACGAAATCCAAAAGGCTCATAACTTCTCTTCCAGCTCGTGTTTTCATGCACGGATCGCAGCTTTCAGCTGGATTTATGTGGATGCAACAAGTCCATCCTGTACCAACGTCATTTTTGGAGGCTCAACCCTTTCAGAGGTTCAAAAACTTGTTGTAAGCTGTTCCTCATGTGACGATGAATGGTAGATAATAAGGTCGCAGATGTATATGATGTTCATGCAAACCACAACTTTGCCTCATTCTGGATGGGTACTGTGTGGAATAGGGATGCGTATGCTGCAGGATGTGGTTTGTAGTTTTATATCTACAGTCGTTTCGTTGATTCCTTGACTTGTTTTATCTTTGAAGGGTGCTCATCGTAAAAAGCCGGGTCCCCCACGGTGTCCACTGAACTCTGGAAACGGGTATTTTGGTATGTGAACTACATCGATATCTCCATGAGTTTAAATCTCGGTCGGCCTCGCGCTGCGTCCTCTAATGAGTGAGTTTCTTTTTTACTTCACTGTCGACTGAACTCTGACTCTCATCCAGCTACGACACGGAGCTACCTTTCGAATGTGATGATGAGTACTGGGAGCAACCTGGTGACCTAGCGTTCAAACAACCTGCAGGAGAACGCTGCAAACTCTCATACTGGATGCATACGTTGAAATTACTCAATATTCTGGACCACTTTCAGCATGAAATGGTAACCTCTCTCCCGGTCATGTCCAACTTGGAACATATTCTTATTTGTTTTGTTCAGAGTTTTGTGCGTCGATCTGCTTCTTGGCGTAAAGCTGAGCAAGATGTTTTGGCGCGAAGACAGCGCTCTATCATCGAGATCGATAAAGCATTGAGCAACTGGCTTGAGACTATACGGAAGAGCGTAGGTACCTTGGCACTGTGTTATTCAAAAAACTAACATATCGAGCATTAATATGTAGTGAAATGGGACCCACAACGTTCAGACGCGAAATTGTTTTCCCAATCGACGCTACTTTATCTAATGTATTACTTCCTTCGGATCGAAACTCATCGCACTAGTATATCATCTCCCGCTTCGCTAGAGGTATGCATCAGCACAGCGCATTCATGTGTGCTTGGTACGTTATATTATTCCGCATTCGCACACTCGCATCTCATTCAGAATTCTTCAAGTCATTGAAGCCCACCGTCAACGTGATTCTCCGCTACTTGGTCCACAGCCGCTGGTAGGGAGACAACCTGAATCATGACCATATAATATAGTAATCATTTTCTATCCAGGCCACCATTGCTAATGCTGCAACCATACTCGTGATCCGTATGTGGAAAAGCCAACGACTCAGGCTTAATCTAGATCTTGTCACTGAAATGGGATACGTTGTGAAATGTATGGACTTCTTGGCGAGTATTGAACACCGGTATGTCTTCTAGATGATTCGACGTGAGTGACTTTGACAAGTTTTCCATGTACATAGAGTGCAACTCGCAGGAAGACTATGGCATGTGTCATATGCTAATATTATCAATATACCATTGATCGTTTCCTCCAGGGATACCATTTTGAATGTCATTTTTATCAGTGATCTTACAGATGCCTATAACGTGGCTAGAGAACGAAGTCTTATAGAGCGTTCTTCTCAACAATCTCTGTTCGAGATGCAAGCTGGCTCTTTCTCCGCACCATCCGAGTTTGAGCTGCCATCCTCTCTAGAATCATATCATCATGGTGGGGACTTTCAAAGTGGTCCCTTCCATCAAGATGAGTTCAGTTCATTGATACCTTCAAATTATCCATCACAGGAAACGAGCGTTCCTTTTTACCCGCTGGGTGGAGAGATAGCCTTCGACAGCTCACAGAATGTTGGTGGTAAGTAGATTGTACATCTATTGCTTCGGTATAGATTTACCGCTCGGATTAGGAAACGTTGGACAACAACCTTGGATATCTACTACGAAAGAGACATCGGATGCCATGGATGTTAGGTAAGCAACAGTGTGCAAATGTGATCCCAAATTAATCTGTCTGCACGTGAAGCGAAGCGGATTGGAATCAATACATGCAGAGTGTCGACGAAATATTGAAGGCACTCCGACAAAACTGAACTCATCCCGTCGAAGAAACGTTATTCATTGCCAAAAATTCTATACTAAATATACACTTGGCTTGCAACGCCGGAAACAATATTTATAATAAGCCTCGATAGTACTGATGGTTTATTGTACCTAATTATTTAATTCGAACTGCTTCACCTTAACTTCGCGCGATACATGTAAGTACCTGGGCCCTGGCAGTTCCCGAATGGGACACGTCGGTTACACTACCACTGCTACCACTACTTCACAACGGTAATGAGGTTGAATTCGAAGGACCAGACTCAGTACGCAATCGATGGTCTTTGGGCGCTGGAGTGTCCCAGCGCCTAACTTCCTTCCCTCCTGGACTGGGCGACCTGTTCAATCTTGGTACTACACAGTACTACACCTGCTGTTAATTATAAGTCGAGCACTATGGATGATGGAAAAACAATATTCCCTCTTCCTAAATCAGCTCATCAATGGAAAGTTGGAATAGTGCTGAAATCGTCGCGTAATTCGCCAGGCTGTCGAGCTTACCCGTTCTGGTGCTTCTTTTTGTCTTTTGCTTCTGATTGGCATGTGGTTTTATGTTTTTTTTGATTGTTTTATTTTTCGGAAATAAAGGATTGATCTACGGACCCACAAAGCAACAAGCGTTGTTTTTTATCCCCGGAACCCTTGTTTTATCACTTCCAGGGTCTGCGAAAAAGCGCATCCTGGACGTTCTTCGATTCTGGGCCTTACGACCTTCTACAGAAGAACAAAAGCGATGATCTTTGGTTGTTATGGAATTATGGAACTTCTATCTCGGTGGCTAGCCGCGTCGCGTGAAAAGTATATTTAAGTGAATTTTTCTTGCTCGATGGACCTTAAACCTCGAACCTCTGAACGACTTTTCTAACGCCATCTAACGCTCTTGAACTCGCAGTTACGACCAAAACGAATACCTACACAAAATATCCACGATTTTTATTTCCCTCTATTGACATGAAATTTAGACCCTTCAAGCGCATCGCAAAACTTTTCCGGCGCCATAGAGCTTTTCAGCACCCGCCAGAAAATTCTATTTCTACCACTTCATATGCAACTCACTCGCAGAGTAATTATTCTCATACCGAAGACGAACTACCGGCTGAAACACTCAACCAACCAACCTCCCCTTCTCGCCCAAATTTGGTCCCGGAGGTTCTAGCTGATATTCCGCTCCCGCTTTCTGCTGAATCAGTTCCCCAACCTACTCTCCAGCTCGCTCAAGTTGAAATCGGAAGCCATGTCATGCTCCCATATGGCTCATTTGATTACCTTTTGCGCGTCGAAGATTTCGTTGCTGCTAGTCATTCATCGACAATACTTCCTGGAGAAATCAGGATCATCGCCCCGAACGTCTTCCTTACCCCGGGGCGCAGAACCCTCCTGCTGATTGGGGGCGAGAATTGTGGGAATGAATATGTGGCTCAGGTGATAAAGAGTTACGCTGCTGGTCCCTCCCAAGGACCCGAATCTAGGTTTGAAGAAAGCGGCATCGCATCTGAGCAGAGCGAACGAGGTGTTATGAGCGTGAGTGACCGTGTGGAACGAAGTGTTTTCGCCGCACAGGTTGAAAGTGATGCTATACCCCGACCTCGCGACGTGACTAGGCCTTTCCTAACTCGTGAACTCGGCCCACAGAGCTCGATTATCTCTCATCGTCGCTTGCCTTCCATTCGACAACAGAACCGAAAAACGGCTATTATCGTAAGCTGTACTTGATAATCATTCTATTTTGTGCTGACAGTGCTGAATGCAGGGAACGCATAACGGTTTACCGGCTTTTCATGGAGTCGCTCGAGTGCCGAGTTCTGATGTTACGGTTATGCCTTTGACGAACTCTCCAGAGCTCCAGAATGCAGCTAGTGATTCGGAACACGCAGCTCAGAGTTCCTACCCTCTACTTACTCCCGGAAGCAGAAACGATGCGTCTGCAATCCAACGATACGGAGATGGCAACCCAATGTCTTCCTCACATCCTCCGGGACCAACTCTGGCCCAAGATTTCACCTCTGCAGTGAGTAAATCGTTCTATCCTGATAAATCGACATTCATCAATGGTCTTTCCTGGTCAATTAGACTCAGGCTGCCCATGGAGGTGGTCAGACATCCCCTCCATCCCACCCTCCCGGACTTAGGCATCCTTCAGTGCCTTTGCAAGCTCACGCCCAACGCGAGAGGAGCCAAGCTGCTGCCGTAGGTTTCTTCGCTGTCGATAGTGCCCACATTCACGAAATCAATCAGATGTCTCCTCCGATTCCTGAGTATATCCGTACACAGCTTGAAGTTTCGGCTCCCCAGGATATCATTGATCCTGTAGGGGTTTCATTCAACATCCTCAGACGTTTCGAGGCTAACTGCTGTTCTATCTATAGACTCGGAGATCTCCCCTGCAACATGCGTTGAACGGAACGTTAAGAGGTCAAGCCAGTGTTAGGTCGCCTTTTGTTCAACAACACATTCAAGAATTTGAAGAAGCCCAGAGTGTTCCGGAGCCGGCAGGATATGTTGCCCACTTGGTAAACAAAGCAAAACAAGATCCTCATTTTGTTCATTCGAGGGAACGGGAAACTGTAGTCCAGCCTGAGAGTTCTTCTATGGATGAATCGCAAGGAACTGGGTTTCAACCTCGAAGTCGACCTCCGAGTCACAATATTCCCTTTAGCTCTGATCGCGATCCCCGTCATGATTATGAGGAGCCGTCTTTCTCTCAGCCTCGTATGTTGCGCCGTCTGCATGAAGATGGGTCGCATCATCCTGCCCCTGTTGATCCACGATCTTCAGGCACGGTCCTTTATGAGATCGATGGACGTCATGATCCAGAGCTTCTAAAGCATAAGAAAAAGGTCGACGAACTACACCAGCTCCTTGACTGGGTTGAACAACGAAAGCATGCACGGCCCTCAGACGATCATCGTAATCATCATTATGACGACGATGAACCGGAATCTGCATATGGGACTGCATACTCACACCCCCTTCTCGACCAAGTTCCATCTGGTGATACCTTTGGGCCAATACAGCCCCCGGTGCGGGCCTCACATGCCCATGCCTCTTCTCAGGCGATGGAAGAAGGGAGTCGTTATCGGTCACACAACGAAGAAAGGCAGTCTCATCAGTTTGATGGTGGAGCAGTAGGATTTCCGTTTACGTCCAGTCCCTCATCGTATGGTTATGGAAACGAACACGCTCAGCCATCGTATACGGACAGGTATCCGGCTCGTCAGACGCCCGACGTGTACGATCTCCCAAATGCTGAAACCCTTGCAAGGCTTGGCCTTGGCCACCCTCCCCCCGCACCCATAGGTATCAATAATATACATCTCCCATCAGTTTCTCCGGATAGCCAAGTCTTTCCGATGTTTTCTTCTAGGATTCCAGCTTTTGACCCAGAGATGACCCCGATCGCCCCCTCGTTCTTGCCCTCACAATCTGGACACACAATGGCTGGCATCGCAACAGATTTTGATTCGAATCCGTTATTTAATTCGCAATTGCCTCGAGCTACAGGCTCCACTACTCATCCGAGGGATGATGCGTCTGTATTTGCACGTCAACAGGCTTCGGCGTCGTCGAGCGGTGCTGCTTTTCGGCCCTGGGAACCTTCTGAATACCAATCAGAATGGGGATCAGCAGCTTTGCCGCAGTCGGACCTACATGGTCGTCCTGTTTGGCCTAACTTTCTCGGTGAATTTCAAGCTCCATCTTCGCCACCATCACCTGGTGAGAGCGTCGAGCGGGGGAGAAGATCAACGAAGACTGGGATCAACGAGAGGGAAGAGGAGCCAATATACCACATTCCGGAATTCATTCAGGGTTCCTCGCAGGACAGGATGTAATTCTCGTCTACCGATTCATTTTCGAATTACGACTCAGATAACAGTACCTTTCAATCTCACATACATAATTATTAATGATACGAATATAGCTGTGGCTTTCACTTTACGTAGAAAATGATTAATGGCTCCGGCGTTCAGCACTTGGACTATGCCGTTCTTCCTTCCGTCCTTCCATAGACATGACAGGTCGGAGGCACCATCAAGTCACTAGGTCTGCCAAAGATAGTAGTTGGTCTGATTAAATAGGACTAGATAGGTCAAACCGCAACGCACTGTCCTTCCTTTGTTCAGCTTTCTGAACTGTCCGTAGGGGGCGACTGTCCGTGCCGGTGAGGAGTGAAAACACGCCGTTTACGTCACAACTGAGTGGTGATGGTAAAGTACAACCGTCTCTCCTGATACTCGGTCAAAGTTTTGAATGTTCTCCCCCACTCAGCGAGTGATTTCTTGTGTATTCTGAGATGAGTTATAATCCCTTCGAGCATTGCGTTGTAGAGATTACATTTATTTCAATGCTTTATTTTTGGCCTGAATCGTCCTTAACTCTGTAGCATATATATCAACGCAACGACTTTGATCCTAGTCTGTCACCGTGTAAATCACATGTGTTTTTTTTTTTTTTTTTGCAGAACAATCATACCTCGTCGGGATATTACTTGGACTATGCCGTTCTTCCTTCCGTCCTTCCATAGACATGACAGGTCGGAGGCACCATCAAGTCACTAGGCCTGCCAAAGATAGTAGTTGGTCTGATTAAATAGGACTAGATAGGTCAAACCGCAACGCACTGTCCTTCCTTCCTTCAGCTTTCTGAACTGCCCGTAGGGGGCGACTGTCCGTGCCGGTGAGGAGTGAAAACACACCGTTTACGTGTTACAACTGAGTGGTGATGGTAAAGTACAGCTCTCTCCTGATACTCGGTCAAAGTTTTGGGTGTTCTCCCCCACTCAGCGAATGATTTCTTGTGTATTCTGAGATGAGTTATACTCCCTTCGAGCATTGCGTTGTAGAGATTACATTTATTTCGATGCTTCGTCTTTGCCCTGAGTCGGTATGCCTGTCCTTGACTCTGAAGCATATATATATCAACGCAACGACTTTGATCCTAGTCTGTCACAGTTTAAATCACATGTGTTTTTTTTTTTTTTTTGCAGAACAATCATACCTCGTCGGGATATTAATGAATCCATTTCTGGAAGACCAATCGTTACAGTCTAAAATGGAACGTGGACAACATACTTATCTAAATGTTATCTATCAAGACTCTCACCGTTCCTGGACGTTTTCTGAATGAACTCTCCACGACACAGTCGGGATTTTGCAGCACTATCGTTGTGAAATACATAATAAACAACCGAGTACATATATTGGACGCTTTGCCTGCACATTTTCATAATCAAACGCCACCAGATTTGCGCAAAATGAAAGCTGGAATACATTGACTATTTAATATGTAGGTACATCAACGAGTATTATATGATTGTCATCAGGTTAGGTGCTACTGCTGTCCGAATCACTGAGCCCGTTAGAATCTGATGATGCAAATGTGTCTTCGAGGATTTCAATGATTTTGTGAACTTCCTCAACCGTGTTGTAGTGTACCAAAGATATTCTGGCAACACCATTCTCAACGGGAAGGGGGATACCGGTTGCTGTGAAGCATGAATAGTTGTACCATCGTATCCCAACCTGTTGAGAAAATAGCATCAAAGCACAGATATCATCAGACCGAAAGGAAGAAAGGAGATCCGGCTGAAACACTTACCCCACCTCTTCTATTCACCATCTTCACGATCTCCTTGCTTTCTATCCCAGTGCCATTGCCCTGTACCACGAAACTAACTGTAGGAACTCTGGTCGTATCAGAGGTTTCATCTCCGACGATCATTACACCTCTCTTTCGCTGTTTGGGGTGGGTAAGAAAACCCAAAAGGGTTTGTAACAGTGACTCTTCATGGAGGGTTATGGCATCGAAAGTTGATTGAAGATTGTTTAATGGAGTAAGCGAGAGGAGATAGGGAACGATTCCTGTGGTACCGTATACGAGTTCATGAGCGACGGACGAGCTTGGTTGACGCGAGACTGAGCGACAATAAAGTGCTGCCGCGTGAGGACCATAGACCTGAAGGAGAATCAGCAAATGAAGTCTTAGGAACGATCAATACGCCAAAGTATGGTGGCTTGGGTTTCTGTCTGTGAGCCAAGACTTGCCTTGTAAAATGAAAGCATACAGAAATCAATGTCCCAGTCTTGGACATCGATCAGGCGGTGAGGAGCATACGCCACGGCATCAACAGAGATTTGGACCTTCTTCGCCCCTTTGGCATTAGCTTCATCCCTCACCTTTCTGGAGATTTCCTTGATAGGTAGGACCGATCCTAGGATATTCGAGCAAGCTGAAAATGCAACAACGCGAGTTCTATCGCTGATAAGCGGAAGAAGCTGATCTACTTGGTGGACGATAGCACAGGGGTTGACTGAAGGGATAACCTGAGTCGGGTGCCAGTACTTCAACAGTGCCCCAGTTCTTTCTGCGAGTTTCTTCCAGGTACCATTATTCGCTGAAAGTTCGATCAAACGAATGAGCCAGCGCACAAAAAAATTCACAGACCTTCATGTTCTCCGTCCATAAGTATGAATTCATCCCCTTCCGATATATCACCCTCTAAACGTCTCACAAGATTGTCCATGTTCGCAGTAGAGCTTCCCCCAAGAACAACCTGATTAGTCGACGCCGCGTTAAAGAGCTCTGTTGCTGCTTTCAGCCCTTCAGCAACACGAGCAGTACTTTGACGTGAGATAGAGTAGTCGACGTTGATCTGAACATTGGTATTCAGAAGGTAGTCGGAAATCCTGTCAACGACTTCTCGGGGGATTTGAGAGCCACCTGCATTGTCGGCGAAGATGTAACCAGAGCTAAGAGCTGGAAAATGTGAGCGAGTTTGAGTGAGATTCAATGTGGTCGCCATTGGTATCGTCCGACTTCAACAACCCAGGATAAACATAGAAAGTGGAGACCATATATCATATCTTCAATCAACAAAGTGATCTCGGATCCCTCGACACCCCGTTTTAAGGTTTCTTACATATCATGCATGTGTGAAGGCAGGATCTAAACAGGCGCACAGTATTACCAAATCGGATATTGTTTTCTCAGCATTCCAATCAGCTCCACTTCGGCTTCTGACCGATCCAACCTCCTCGGTCAGTAAAAGCAGTTCAGAATTTCAATCAAAGACAGTCTTTGGATCAACAATTCGAAGTGGTAGTTTATAAGGAATGGGAGCATATTATTGAACCAGAGTTGGTACGAATGCCGACCATCAGTCCCACGACCTCCTTGCCGGCCGCTGCCGAGTTTGACACTTCTTGAGAAATATTGGACTCTTTGAGCGTCTCTATGTGCATCGCATCGCGGAGAGTCCTACAGGTGGTGTGTATGTGTTTGTTCATCAAGATGACAGCATCCAGCTCCAGTCACACCCAGTCTTTTCCGAGCTCTACGCGGAAATATCACCTCTCCATGAGTATATCTACGTTTGCTGCTTGATATCAAGAAAATCCACGACCTGATTCGAATCGCTCGACCGTCCTTGTTCGTACTTGTTCGTGCAAGTAAGTAGGCAGTTACATCCGCAGTCTGCTTTCGATTCCAACGAGCATTAATTAATCCAGGGCTAAACCATGGCATCACGTATACCTCGTCTTTTGCCACGCAGTCCCATCTCAGAGACTCAGTTGAACTTTGCGTAAGTGTTCATAATGAAAACCATTCACATAAGTCTCTGACAATCGTTCGCCTGCCCATAGCGGTACTCTTGGCTTTGCATGTACGATACCCGGAACATGTCTGTGTTTTCTGGTGTTGGTTGCATACGGAATTGCTTCGTTCTATCCAAAGCCCGGAACACTTAGATCGCGTTAGCTTTCGTCTGCTCGTTTACACACTGATTTTCAAGTGAGTAATCTTCTTGTTCTAAACGACTTTTACTGAACGATTCTGTAGTGTCCTGTACGGTATAGCATTCTCCGTCACTGCTGCGCAGACTGGCCCGGGTGCGTTGTGCAATTTTGGAGCTTTTGCGGTAAACGTGAGATATTCGACCTCCTCATTTCCGAGTCATGGTTAACTGGGTTGATAGTTCACGCTCTTTTTGGCAACGTTTTTCACAACGTGTATCGCTCTTAATCTTCAGTGAGCTCATATATAAACCTTTTTTTGATAGTAAACATTAACTATTGCTTCTGCAGACTGGTACTCGTTCATCGGGTTAATGGCAAGAAAATGGAGAAATATTATGTCGCGGGGACCATTCTGCTCACCCTAGCTCTAACGGTTCCAACTTACGCTTTGGATCAATTTGGGTAAATACACTGCAACCATCGTTCATGAACGTTTTTCATTTTTCCTTTCTATGTAGCTTCGACCAAGATAGCGATACCTGCTGGTTCAAGAATCCTGATGACCATGTTCGCTTGCAATGGTTGATAGGCACTCAGTCCTTTTGGGTTGCGCTTGCGGCAACAATTGAAACAACTTGCTCTTGTGTCGTTCTATATTGGATGTTCCGTTTCCAGGTACGTGTTTGTCGAATCCTTAACCAAACTTATTGGTATTTATCATAATCGTTAGAAAATTACCCGATATCTACAAAGGACCTCGCAAGTCAGTCACAACATATCCACTGGAGGAGCAACGACCAGGAACACCCACCGTACATGGGACACTTCCAGTTCGTCGACCAAGGTAATCGGGCAGGCATACAAGTATCGCTCTGTTATTTTAAGAATCGGTATGTAAAAAGTCCTGCATCGTATCCGGTATATACTGAGTACGGTTGGTGGTTTGCGTTCGTTCAGCCCTGTACCCAATTATCTCCCTTATGGTCAACTTTTCGACCGTGGCATTAGATCTCAATTCAACTATCGTTGGGACAACTGATGAATTCGTAAGTCCCAAGACTCTTCTTGTTCCACCAACATCCGCTCATAATACCATAATGTAGCAATATCGACTACTTGTTCTAGGTATGCGGTATGCAGCTGGATGTTTTCTTGGTCCCTAAGCGTTATTTTCTTTTTTAGATCTAATTCTATATGGCTTCCGAACTGCAGTATATGCGGTTCTCGCCGCCTATGATCCTGTGCGTCCTAATAATGTTCCCGAAATCGATCCCACCACTGACTACTGTGATCAGGGATTCATAAAAGCGGTACGGGAAATTCGCGCACCTAAGGGATGGTCCACCGGGAATACCGGCCGGACAGTTTCCCATCCGCGTTTTGCCTCAGGAAGCCAAAACGCTCGCGGTACGGATTCAACCTCACCAGAAAACTTGACGGTCAACATAGAGTTCGAAATGGCTACCCACTCCGACGCCATGGACTCGAAGTTCTCTAAGGATGACTCGAATTTCAACTCGTCTCGGGGAACGCTCAAGGATCCAGATATCCCGAGAAGCGGGCGCCTGCAAGCCCGAATGGACGAGGCAAACATTCGCTTTACACAGAGTGAGGTTGAGCTCGAGGACGACAGAAAATTTGGGCAGCAACTATGATAGTTTGTACATATAAAACTGCGCTTTGCGCGTTCCGTTAGCCATGCGTTGTACTTCTTCTCTACGGGTTAATACCATGAATAAAAACGACCATTCATACTTTACTTAGAAACCAATTAACGGTTGTTCCTCTTTTTCTTCTCGCACTGAGCATGAGATACCTTGGTATAACCTTTATTATCACACCCAATATAATCATGCATCCTGGAAAAAAGTTGTAGGTAATGTCAAAAGCTCGAGTTGAAATGGCAGCTCACCCGCGTAAATTCCCATAGCTTTATTTCCGCGAGCGTTCAGAACGAGTCCCGATATTGGAGGCCCCAAAAGTCCCCCGCTCGCAATAAATGTCATCAACAGACCTATACGGCGGCCAAGGTCTCGATTCGTATCGCTGGGCTCACCAGTCGCGATGACAGGGATAGAGACGAGTGATCCGTATGAGCCCGAGGAAAATCTGAGGGGCGATCAGGCCGCTGTCTCCAGAGTCAAAAAAGTCTAGATGCACCCATATATCACAACGACTGTGATTAATGCTCCAATTGATTTCGTGAAAGGCCATATACATGTCATGATTCCAGTTACAGCGGTGAGGGGAATAAGAATATTCATAGGACCTAAATTGTGATTAGGTATTTTTGTTTTTGATATATCGATCGTACGTACCAAATCTATCAGCCAGAAGTCCTGATGTGATTCTTCCAAATCCACTACTAGCGTTGGCTATTGAAACCAGATAGAAGGAAAAGGACTCGGATACACCAAAAGACGTAGCGGTGGCACTGACATATGTAAGAACTGATATCGGGAAACGGTTGATATTTTTTTATGATTTTTATAGTAGAGCGGGGATGCTCACGTGTGTAATATCCCAGGTATACAAAGAAGGTTGAGAGGCAATAGATAGTGAACGCGGGATGCCTAAATTGTGTGAAGATTCGTGCATTGAAAATGCCTTCTGAGCTGGGAGCCGGAGGCGTCCGTCGTTTTAGGGTCTTTCCCACAGATAAGCAGTAGAACTGTATCAAAAAATGCGGATGGTACGTACGAGGTTCGCCGCAGTGAGACCTGCAAGGAGAATGAATGCGACGATACGCACAGTCCACGTAAACCTACAATAGTAGAGCGTTACTTTCCGCATCATTTCCATATTGAACGAGATACGTACCCCACTTTTGGAATCAAGCTCCTTATAGCGATAGGAATAACCGTACCACCGATGCTACTTCCTGAAGCGAATATACCTAAAGCCAAGCCTCGCTTCTTCTTGAACCACATTGCCAGAACGGCGGTCACTGGCCCAAAAAACGCGCCGCAAGCTAGCTGTTACACGTAAGCAACCAATAGCAAGAGATCGCAAGAGGTAGTCGAAGCCCGACAGACTTACACCAGTCGCAAATCCTTGACAAAGTAGGAACTGCCAATACTCTTTGCACTCAGGAATCAAGAAGGTAGCTATGATGAGGAGTGCACTAGAAGGTAACAGGATGCTGTGAAAGTACCCCAGGTCGAAGAGCCTCCCCATGGGAAGTCCAGGGAGAAAGACGAGAGCATACTATAACATCGGGTCAGAAGGTAGTCACGTTTGAGACGCTTCTACCATTCTGCAAGTACATCCAATAGTACTTACTTGAATAGAGCCTATCCAAGCACTAGAAATCAACGAAACGGTTAACAGAGGAGGAATGAAGCAGAGTGAGAGACCTACATGCTCGAAGGCGGGGAGTCCTTCAGAGTATTTTGTTGGTAATATTCTTGAAAGACCTGACGGAACAATTTAAAATATGAACTTAAACCCGTTGAGATAGGACATAATTTTCCTCACTCCCCATGCGTTGACATATCCAAATCTAACGGGTTCAGAGGGGCAATTAGTTCATGCTGATGACCAGTAGGCATCATAAGAGGGAACCGACGTTGTAAATGTGCTGCACAACGCCTAATACCACCATTCAAACACCGGATAAAATGACGAACACATTGGCGACGTACACCGAAAACAACCAACCACGCACGCAGCCCTCCATCAGGCGGCTCAGAATCAACATTGTGTGGCGAAGGGGTATTAAGATTCGCCACAACAACAGAATTCCCTTCGATGTTCCCTCCCCTGAATTCGACTACTCGGTGCTGTTCCATTGCGTCATTTTCTTTCAGGCTCTCCGAGTGCTTTTCAGTTGCGACTGCATCGATATCATAGAGATGAGAATGGGAATGCGTTTGACTAGACATCGTTAGAGGACTTGCGAGGACGATGAAGCGGGAAGAAAAGAACAACGCTCGAGTGCAGGATCGCGGATTATGCCTTCAACTACTTACTGGCGCATTATAAAGATCAACCCGTGATAATTGAGAGAAGACAATATACATAGAAGAGGTCCCGAGTGAAGGTCACTGACAATCTGCCTGTGAAGCATTCTCCCGTGAATTCGTCACAGGGAAGTCAAAAGGGCATCGAGGCTGTCGGTTCTCGAACTATATCCTAAAAATATTTCGGAAGGAGATTGATTACAAGAATGGATTATCGGCGGAAGAAGCCCGAAGTGGATGCGGGAGCTACGTACGTGCTTCCAAGCTTTTCCTGTTGGAAGGGGAGCCCAGTAAATATACATAGTAGAAGGACATCCTGTGCAGATCTGCGGTGGTTCAGATCAAAGTTACACATGGATCATTGCGAAAGCACGCGAGGCTCAATTGGTTCCTAAGAAATTTTGGTTGAGTAAAAAGGCCGATGAATTATGATCGTTATACTGAACTACGGGAGATAGCGGACGATCCCTGGGACTAGATCGCAAATAAGTAGAAAAAAAAGAGATGAGGTACGATCAGTTGTACCGTAACCCATTGATGTACCAAAAGTCGGTAGGGTAGACTACTGCGACCAGGTTCCAGCGCAAAAGCAGGCCGGAAAGACTGCCGCTTAGAATATGACACAGTACACTGAACTTACAGTCCCAGCTCTGTCAGAATATGTCTTGTCGTCTCATACAATTCCCTCTGTAGCTTTTCGTCTTTGGCAAAGCTCGAGGGCTCAGATATCTTCGCCACAGGTGTTAAGTATGCCCC
This sequence comes from Rhodocollybia butyracea, assembly GCA_015501585.1. Taxonomy (NCBI): domain Eukaryota; kingdom Fungi; phylum Basidiomycota; class Agaricomycetes; order Agaricales; family Omphalotaceae; genus Rhodocollybia; species Rhodocollybia butyracea. The sequence continues at coordinate 89,371 of JADNRY010000137.1, read as the reverse complement.
CTCATATGCCTCCCTCGCAGTAGCAACATCCTTACTAGCGGCGGCAAACGCAGAAGTCGCCGCACCCTGCCTCCACGGAACGAAAAACAACGGCCCGACAACCCATTTGAGAAACCAACCAACGAAGGGAACGGAGTTGAGGAACCCATCTGCGCCGATTGTGCGCACAGGCCCAGGATGTACAGCGATGCATGTAATTGGTATTGACTCTTGCTTGAGTTGGGACTGAAGGTGTTTGATATGAAGGATATTGGCAAGCTTCGAGTTTCCTGAACGATGGGAGAAGATTAGCATGTTTTATGGAACAAAAGAGGGTGATGTGGACGTACCATAGGTATCGAGGTATCCGCCAACAGAATCTCCGAATTGCTTATTGATACTCTCTACGCCGACGAATGATTCGGGTTTGACTCGAGTGTGAGCTAGCGAAGAGACCTGAGTGGGTAAGAGTAGGTGAGGTCGATGCAAAAGCGCAAGTAATCATGAGGCGTACATTGACGATGCGAACATCGGAACCTTCTAAAGCGGCAGTCTTCTTCAGAAGAGGAAGAAGTGTTTCAGTGAGCTCGAAATGGCTTATGTGGCTAAGTGCATATTAGTGGACGTGGTATAGCTAGAATATATCAAGAGTATGAACGCACTTGACGACCATGACATCAAGTAATCCATCTTGGAGCTTGTAAGGACCGTAAGAGGGGCTGACAAGAGAGTTCTTATAGGTGAGCAACGTAGATACTAGAGTGTGCAACTTACTGAGAAGCGTTGTTCACTGCATGACATCATCAAAAAAGTAACTCGATACTCATGCGGAATTCATGCGAATCGTACCGAGGATATCCAGTCTTTCTTCCTTGCTAAGAAACCAGGTTCCTGCTTCTTTGACCAACCGAAGATCTGACAGGTCCAGTTTGAGCCAATGAACACTTCCTTTAGAGTTTCCGTTTGTATCCTTCGGCAATTCGGCCTCAATTTCTTCGATTGCTACAGTAGCTTTTTCCTCGTTCCTCGCTCCCATATACACCTTGGCGCCTTTCTCAGCGAGAAATTGAACCGTGGCATAACCGACGCCTGTACTACAGCCATAACAATCTATTGAGTGAAACTTGCTTAGAAAAAGGCTGTCTTCTATAAACTCACTTTCCGCCAGTCACAATGGCCACTTTGCCTTGAAGGTCAATTAAGTCATCCTCGGTGACGGTTTTTCGTTGCGCGGGCATTCAAGTTGCCTGATGCCAATGGTAGTGATTAAGACGTCGAAAATTTGAATCGCTGTCGAAAGCTTATGGCAGTTATGCGTTGCCACATGCTAAAACGAAACAACAAAGATTACCAGCGGCGCCTAGTTAGGCGCGCGAAGCATCCGATATTATTTCCAAATTTCAACGTCCAAACTTCACGTCGGTTTTCTTTTTCTTTTCATTGCTCGGCCTATAGCTGGTAGTCTCTGAGCGCAGTTAGCCCTACCTCTAACCCCTTCTTTAACAACCGCACGCAGATTGTAGGGTCTCGAGAGTCAACAAGCCCCTGACCCAAGCCCTGACCTCGGCTACTTACTACTACTTAGTAGTTGTCTATCTCCCTGGCACCGAATAACCTTTGACTTCTCCCCAGCGCCAAGGCTCATTTTGCGGAGTACTATATGTGGTAAGCCGGAAGCTCTATATTATTAGCCCAATTATCCTTAGCAAAACTTTGCACGACGGCGTATACAGCTCTTGCTTACTACTTAGTACGGAGTTCCCCAGATGTTTACGAGATCATGTCTGTAGTAGGGACTCGCGGGGTGATAACATCCATGACAACTGCAATCGGGAACTCGATTGGTGGGTACTTACATATAAACGAGCTGCAGTTATTATAATGTAGGTTTTCCACGTTTATATCGATTCCGTACAGTAGTCGTAAGCGAACAAAGACGGCCGACCCGCAACCTGAGGCAACCTGTGGCTCATTCGCATCAAGAACAATTCGTTTTGGGCGCAACAAGGGTACACAGATTCTTCTGTCAGAATACTTAATAATACTGACCGGAACAAGTGAGCCCCACGTATCGCTGGTCTGGTACGAGGTAAGTGCTAAGCTACGGTTGCTGTAAGTACGCTACACATACAGTTTGCTTTAACACAATGAAAGGCGGTTCTGCCCGGGGCAGATGGTACATTATGTCATTAGACACTCTGCGTATACTTATCAGAAAGAACACAACAATAATCATAAGCAGTGATGCCATTCAGCGCGAGAAGGTACTCACCATACCGAGCTACGGTTGGAGGTGATGAATTGAACCTCCCCGATCATCACCTTCCGTGTCCCAACTTCCCGCATATCGATGCTCCAAACATGACAGCCCCCTCGGCCATGCTCAGCTACGGCTCTTTAAAGTATGTCACCCGTACAATGAATGTTGGTTCCGAGTATGTAACACATTCACTGAAGATTACTCCAAATCTCAATAAGTACGCGTTAATCGAGTTGTGAAACTTCAATTGAGTCTGTGAGTATCGAGTTCGGGGGGGGGAGATCTGCCCGAGATCGTAGTCAGTCCCTACACATCTCAGGGAGCTGTTTCTGATGTGCTGCAGTGATGGTGGTTGGAAGGAAAAGAATATATCTGTCTCAGAATGATTTATATACCGTAAGATACTTTAAGTAATTTGACAAGATTCATACACAGACGCGTAGGAAGCTTGACAGAGTCCATGGAGGTTGCAGCCTCACGACGAAAGTTTACAGAAAGACACTGTTCAGAATCAGTTCAAGCTTCGAGCTCGACAGAGTTGGGCTTGTGCAGAGCATCTTCGAGTTCCTCCGCCCTTTAGTGCACTACCTACAGCAACACAAACCATATTTTAGAGCCCATCTCGCCGTCAGGGTTTTTATATAATGCTCAATTTTGTTTATATTCAGAAACACACCGAGTCGCGTGAAAGTTGATATCGAACGTTTGATTCCATCCGGATACACAACGGGCAGGAGCATGGTCGAAGGCATAGGTTATAACCGACCGTCTTGGGCGATGTCCACAATCCATAGATCGCAGGTTAACTACGAGTTGTTGATAGATATATAGGTCGTGTTCATGAGCGAGCGAATACTTTCTTGCTTCGGATACACAAGTTTAAAAAATACAAGTTGGCAGTAATGAGATTTGAGAAAGTCTTCGGCGAAGACTGATCACATCAACCTGCCATAGCCTGCCATAGCTCGTCCGAATGCATCTTCAAATCTCCTCATCCTTTCGCAACCAAGTCACATACGCTAATAGAAAGAGTTTAGTTTGGGTTTAGGCGACGCCGCAAATCCAGCGCGCGGCAGTTTCCTGGCAGTTCCGACTACCAGTTTGTATCATTGTCGGTTTCTTGGTCGGTTTCTTTTCAATTTTATTCTGTCTCTCGAATTTGAAATTTTCCGCTATATGGTGGTGGTGGTGATGGTGTAACCGATATGGTCCCACTTAGGAACAGTATGGCTTTGGGAGCCGTTTGCAGTTGGCAGTCATCCTTACACAAATCCTCAACCATTTCTACAAGTACCATCTGCGGCTGGCCATCTTACTCGCGGCCTGACATTTGGTCGGACCACCGCTTGGGATGATGATGGATCACATCAAAGATGCGAGCCTAAAAACGAACATCTATCACTCCAATTCAAATACGCCAACGACCAATAAATCACGATCATCGACTTGTGGTCCTTATAAAAAGTAACTTGTTTGGATGGGAATGATCCTGTTCTGCCGGTCCAGTCTTCCACTCATATACTTACAGCTTGCCGGCCAACCTGTAATATCGCTCGAGACATTTGTTCAAATGCGTATTGCTGCTCTTTTCTTTTTGCTCATAGCTAGCTCAATACGCGCTGCCCCTCTGCCCGGGATGATCGCTATGAAATAGCACAGGACGCACTAGGGGAGGTAAGTGTTTCCTACTGGGTAATTGTACTGTACCTAAGGCATCTTTCCAGTCACGCCACGCCACTATGAGGTTCATTAGCATAACAGGTCACGCCGTGGGCGGCATTGAGAGTGCAGACACGCGCTGGAAGAAAACGCTCACCGAGCAGTTCACTGCAGTACTCGACTTGAATGCAGGTGATTTGACTGGCAAGATAAAGTACGGGCCTGGATACAAAGAACTGGGGTGGAATTTTTTCATAATCTACGGGCCGTTGCTACCGCGTTGTCTTCCATGTTGTTTTGGGTGGATAAGAAGGGGTGTGCCCCGTGAGTAGTTGCTTCTTAATCTGGTTTTCCTTGGGTTCCTCACATTTGCTTTACTTTTGCTAGCGAAAGACAACGTAAGAGGCACACTGCATCTAGGCCTTAGGATAGGTATACCACAATTAATTTCGACGGATGGGCCCGAAGTGATTATAGGCAAGCCTGAGTCAGAATCACTGCGAAGAGAATGGGATACTTTTGATGGGTGGTTTATCTCAAACTTTAAAACAGAGCAGCTGGGGACGCTGTCCACCAGCAGCAGCCGGGAGGCCATGTCTATGACCCGCAGCTGGGGCCCTCTGTCCATAACCAGCACCAGGGAGTTCCTGCCCATCCACAGGGCCAGGGACACCAGGCTGCCGGTCACCTGCCGGGGCTTGTCCACCAGCACCAGGGAGTTCCTCCCCACCAACAGCAGCAGGAACACCCTGTCTATCACCAGTTGCCCCCTGTCCCAAATCCGATGTCGTTTGATGCAATGCTCAATCCGGAACCTCACCGGCACCCTCCAGGTGGCTCAACCGAGGGTGGACATAGGCCCTTAGCCTGATCAGAATGTATTGGCTTTGTTGACGTACTCGTTTCTGATAATTGTATTTGTTGCTCGCTCCATTGGCCAAACCACTAGGTTCTTATAAGCAAACAAAACAACGACTTTAAGTATGCGCCCAATAACCCAAATAAGTCAAGGAATCCGAATCAACACCGCTCCTGAATGAATTCATCGAAAACCTACTAAATGTTTCTTTAAGTATACACAAGGATAGCTTCGATTCGTCGCAGGGCAAGCGGTGTAAACAGTAGCCCCAGTACTGGGTACTTGGGTACTTGAGTCCAGCTACTACCTTTGCCGTCGTTTTGTCCTCTTGATTCAATATCAAGAGTTGCATCACCGTCGTTGGCTGCCTCAAGCGAAGCTATTTAGAATCAGTTTTTTCGGTCGGTCAGCACACCAAATGGAACAGACACCATGATAGAACCAAAATATCTATGTACGTATGTATGTGTTTTGCATACTGGTTGGCGGCACTGTAGTCGAGCCCAACATAAACGATATCTGCTTCTGCTTTCCTATTCCCTCCCATACTGTTCAGTCCCAATCCTCCTTCTCTGTCTGAGAGTTCACTAATCTCGGCTCCATCCACTCCACCTATCACATTACCGTCATCTAGGATTTGGAGTACCTCATCTCGAAGCTGCCATCTCTCTCGTCGAACGGGGGATATTCCTTGAAGAAACATCCCATTTAAAGTGTACCTTTACCCTCTTGTTTGTTGACGCCGGAAGACCTGCGAACGCCACTGCGTTTAATTTTGGTGGAGGAGCTTGGGAGTGCTAGTGATGGGTTTCGCTGATGCAGCGGGGACAGAGGATGGGCGTAAATGAGCTGGTTAGGATATCAATTTTGAAGTCGGTGTCGATGTAGGTGTCGACGATGATGTATTGATGTGCTGTGCGTTGACGTTTAGTATGCATCCGGAGGTGATAGCGGCGTAGGAACCGATAGACGACAAACGCTACGGAAATGCACGGACGCGTTGCTAGAAAGAAAAGAATCAGAACGCGCAGAGCTCTGTCCCGCATTCTGGGTTGAGCTACTACCCTGGTGGGAGAAATTATTTTTCTTCCCATGGGGAGGAGGTTTCTTTCCCTTCGCCAAGAAGGGCTGATTCAGATTGTTATTGCTTTTTCCGCTACTGGAACTCATGGTAGATTTGTCCAATTTTTTCTTTGGCGGTTCATCTCCTGGATCAACGTTCTCAATAATTTCAATGAGTTCAGCCGCACTGGCAATCTCATTGTAGGACGAGTACTCAGGATTGAGCTTCTCTCTCCAGAGACCTTTCTGGATTTTTCGGTTCAACCCAGACCACAATTTATGTACCTTTTCACGCTCGTCAATAAGTCCAATGGTGTTGAACAGATCATTGAGTTCGGCAAGGTAATCGCGCACAGATTTATCATTCTGGAAGGTGCGCTTCAATTTGCGGCGTTGGTCCAGTCGATATGTCAACGGGAAGCAATAATTGTATAGCTCAGTGAAGAACTTTTTGAGTCTCCAATCAAACGGAGAGTCTGCGACGGAGGTCAGGTAAAACTGATAAGCTTTTCCTTTCAGATATTTGGAGAGTTTTAATACTCGTCGGTTTCTTGGTACATAGCCATCACGAACATAGGCCGTACCTTCTGTTACAAACTTAATGAAGGCTCGTACATCGACAGATCCATCATATGATTCTGGTGGGTCTGGTTTAAGCAACATTTTTTGTTTCTTTTTAACACTTCGCCGCTTACGGTGCTTATCACGGCGCCTATCTTCGGAATCGGAAGATTCTGAGCTTGTGTCACTCTCCGAGTCATCGGAGTCTGACTCTGACGAAGAACTAGAATCGTCACTGGAAGAGCTGGAAGAAGAATCGGATGATCCCCGGGATTTCCCCGATTGCCATTCTTATGCTTCACGGCTCGTTTCTTGTTTTTGGCCGGTGTCAGTAATTTTGCCAAGTGGTTGGTAGGAGCTAAAAGTTCGCTCGGGCGCACAACATGCCCAATGCCTTGAACTGGCAGTTTCTTTGAGCTTTTCGGCCTCCTAGGCCGTTGCTCAACAATATCCCGAATATGGGATTCAACCAGGTCAGTTACTGCTTCTGACCCTGCACGGTGGTTCACCCGTTTCTTGGGTTTCTTTGCCTTAATTTTAATTTTCTTAGGCTTATCCCCTTCTACTGGGGTATTTTCGGCATCACGGAGTGCTCTAAAATTTTCAAGAGCCTCTCTTTGCTTGTCAAGATTGACATCGCTATCCGACATATCGGAAATATTGACCGCTCCCCAATTCTTTGGGTCCGGTCCCTTCCCTTTGTCTCGAGAAGGCCCTTCTCCCCTCGAGGAGACAGACTCATCACTGCTCTGGTCGTTGCCAGCAGCGTTATTCTCAACGACCTTCATGCGTCGCTGGATTGCCTTTCGTTGGGCTTGAGAGAGCCGCATTTCGGCTTCCTTAATAGTGGCTCCTTGGGCCATGGTCAACGGTACGGGTTTCTTGGCCCGTGCCTGCCGAGCAATTGGTTTAACAATATTCGCAGGGCGTTCAAAGTTTCTATTGGTAAAACTACTATCCAAGCTTGTGGCTCTACGACGAGAACCATGACGGACAGTAATCCACTCATTTGTATCATCGGCGAGGTCATTAACCGTGACCTCCGGCGACGATTGCTGAATGCCTTTGACAGCACCAGCCCAATCTCTTTCGGAGTTCGAATGAGATTCCGTTCCTGCCTGGGGGCTCAGTCCGCGGTTAGCAGTCTGATCATTCCCAGCAGTGACCTCTGGCTTTTGAAATTGCGCAGGGCCGCGTCGAAGGTTGTAGCGACTATTGTCGCGGTTTTGTTGGGTTGTCGAGTTGTTGGTCATTTTGTTGGTTGTTGATGTCGGTGTCGGTGTCCGCGTTGATCAGACGAGGAGTGTGCCGTCGAAGACAGTTAAGAGAGTATTAAAGAGTAGAAAGCAGTTGTAGGGGTTCAAAATATGTAACGCTAGAGCGACAAGTCACTGTAGGATCACACGAAGAGTGGGGGATTTTTAGTAGGTGCTAAAGAACCGGTGTAACTGGGGGAGTTATGATTCTGAGAACCTGTCGTACTTACAGTTAACAGCTAGCTTATATACCTATCCAAAGACTATTACTATAAGTAGATACTATTCAAAAGGAAACGAGTAAGTAACGAGCGAGGAGACTATGATAAGATAAGTAAATGATAAGGAAAGTGTAGGCGCCGATGGGCGCTAGAGTCAAGAATAACCGTTCCGTTACATACGCCTCCAGAGATCGTCCACGGGGATCTCTCTTCCTCTCTTACCGCCATCCATGGTTAACAGGTCAAATATTCTTCATTGACACGTTGCTATTATCAATGCTGGCCGGAGTTTTGGGATTGTTAGGCAGTGAGGGCGGTTCCGGGTAGAAACCGAAGTCGTCGGTGACTTTCGGGTTCATGGACTGGATCATCGCGTCCAAATGCGATTCGTCGGCAGGCGTGAGTCTTCCTGACAAAGACCCGGAATTCTGAACTGAATTTGTCAAGGAGGAAGTCGAGGCGATATTAGGAATTGAATGGATTCCAAAGGGTGGCAAAGGAGCGTTGGGAATGGATCCAAAGGATAGGATGGATTGGTTTCGGGAGTAGATATGTTAGGTGAGTGATCTCTCGAAATGTAATGACCTTTCTGACGAGTGTTCTTTCCCTTTTCCATTCTAGTGTTTCTGTCGTTTACAGTAAAACCTCGTTCCGCCCCCTGTAGTAGCAAGCGACCGTATAAAGTTTGTTTCTTTTCATCAACCCTTGATAATCCAGAGTGCGCAGGATGGGAGGCTGGCTATTGCCTCCGCGAAGGAATACCGCGAACATTTCGCGTTTCACGGTCGGCACTGGAGTGTAAATGACGCCGGTTTCAAGATTGAACATGGCAAGTTTTCCTTGAACTAACGGATCGCTATTCACTCGTTCGGCGAAAAACGGATATACGGCGGGGATGTCCAACCTGGTGAGGCTGGTCTCCGGTTTTCGCAGCTGCGTATCAAAGTCAAGACAGCTCCGAATTTCCCGAGCATCGAGGAAGAAGGTACATCCGTGGTATTGGAGTAGGATTTTGTTGTTCCGGCCTCGCTGAAGCCAGTCAAGAGGGCGAGGTGATGATGAATTCGATGATGTGTTGTTGGTGCTGGCCATGAAGGGGATTCCTAGAGAAGAGGTGAGTGTTGAAAGTCCGTACTTATGGGTTTTCTCTGTTTCTGACCCTGAATCTTTCAGGTTAATTTGCACGAAACTAACGAGTAGCGCAGATGCAGCCACTGTATCATCATTCGGATCCAAATTCGGATCTGCGACGTCGATGCGCCCTCCATCCGTAAGCTCACTAATGTCCAAAATTCCGATTACCTCGAAATAATCGCTGAGCGCATCTAGATGGTCAATTTTTTCATAGGGTAACCAGGTAAGATCACCAGATTTCCACTTTATCTGGAATAGTGCGTTTGCCCTGGTTCCGGAGTGGGCAACGATGTGATCTACAGCCCACTCCCCTTCGGATTCGCCAAAGTCCGCTATTTGTGTCTCGAGTCGCCCTGGGAAGAGACGGTCATCATTTGGGATATGGATTCGCAACAACGACGCGTGAAACGCGTCGTGAACACCTCGTTGCTTCAGCCTAGAAGGTAGGTCCATCTTAAAGGTAGAATTTCCGAAGTCCTTTAGTATTCTGTATGGCCCGATAAACTTCGGTACTAATTTCCTCGCGTATCCTTTAGGAAATGATATATTCTTAGTGGAAATGTAGGCCAGATCTCCTTCCACAAATGGAGCAGCTCTACGGCGCCGATTAGCGTCACGAATTTGTTTGACTCGAGCATTCAAGATGCTATCATGCGCCTGCATGACTGCCAGCTTCATCTTCTGAGCATATACTCGAATTCCGGGATATTCATTCTTATCCGCGGAGTTCCATAGGAATGAACGGGGCATCCGACCCGTATTCAAGAAGAATGGTGAGTATCCGGTCGTCTCTGAGCGTGCCGAATTAATCGCAAATTCAACAGATGGAAGTTTCGTAACCCAGTCTCTCTGGTCAATAGCTACGCACTGACGAAGCATCTGGTGACAGTGCGGTTTGCGCGTTCCGTCGATCCATCAGTCTCGGGATGGTACGCGCTGGACATCTTCAATTTTGTGCCAATTAGGCTATGAAGGTGAGTCCAAAACATGCTTGTAAACAGTGAATCGCGATCGCTAATGATATTCTTAGGAAGTCCGTGATGCTTATAAACTTCAGCGAAAACAAGTTCAGCAATCTGTTTCGCTTTGTAGGTTGTTTTACTAGGAATACAGTGTACCATTCCTGTTAGTAAATCAATGACCACCGTAATCATATCATACGTTCCGTTGCGATCTTTTGATTCTGGCAAAGGACCAACAAAGTCCATCGCGATCGACTCCCAAGGATAACTCGGGACTGGTAGCGAATTCAGTAACCCGTAAGGTCGGGCATTATTTGGTTTGGTGCGCTTACACGTACTGCAAGTCTCACAGTACGCGCCGACATCTGAAGCTATGTCTTTCCACCAGACATGGTCTCGAAGGTAATCCGTTGTCTTTCTGGCACCAAGGTGAGCCAATAGTGAATGCGCTTCATCAATGATACATTCCTTAATGCTCCGACCATTCAAGGTGAGTTTCGGGATGCACAAGACTTTCCGGTCTCGCAATTTCAGATATATCAGACCATTGCAGACCTCGAAGTTACGAAACTCCTTAGGTTTGTCAATAATCTTCTGAAATGTTGTATCGTTCTTGTACTGATCTTTCAGGATTACTTCGAGATCAAGCTTGGATCGGCTTGCAGCCAATGCAGTGAGTAACGACGTATTTGTTGACTCTTGTGGAATCACAGGTACTGGTTCAGCATCTAATTCAGAACCAGATGCATTCACAGGACTAGTTCCCTGCTCTTCCGAAATTGAAGGTAATGTCTCACTGGTTTCAGGATTTTCAGGCAAGTTCGGTACTGAATGGGTACCTTCCGCCCTCCTTTCGTACTTCACGGGGACCATGCAAGACGAAACACTTGCCCTTCATCCGACGAGCAAATTCCCAGCTGGTTTCAACTCGCTTTCCAGCATTCCGAGTGCTCATAGCAAACAACTCGGGCATCATGGATGCGGCTTCAACGCCAACAAGCACCGGCATGGTAACGTCATGCTGGAGCAAAACATCGTTGTCAATGACATCGTGGTATGTGTACTCACTACGCGCACGTACTGTGCCTGGCTTATCATTAGAATAGATCCGTGACAACGCATCGGCGAGGATGTTATCCTCGCCTGGGACATACACCACCTCATAGGCAAACTCGGAGATCTTCTCCAACCAACGTGCTTGTCTCCCAGACAGATCTTTTTGTTTTAGCAAATGGACAAGGCCTTTATGGTCAGTGATCCACTTGAACACAACACCCTGTAAGATATCACGGTGCCGTAGCATTGTTTCAACGCCTGCTAACATTTCAATTTCATGAACAGGATAATTTTGCTGAGCTGGGTTCAGCTTCGCAGAATAGAATGCCGCCGCTCTGGCGGTCTTCCAATTATCACCCTGACATACGGCACCGCCAACGCCAGTCGCACAACCGTCAGTGATCATCCAGACAGGCGGGGCATCCGTAGCGTAGCTCAACGGGACCCGATGGTGATCTTTCGCACCACCTGCCAGGCGTTTGACATCCTCAAATGCACGTTGCTCGACGTAAGTCCATCGGAACGGGACTGTGTCGCCCGTGATTGAACTCAGATGTCCCATAGGTATCCGTACCAAGCCAATATCATCAGCAAGATAACCCACGGACCCCAGAAAACCTCGAAGAAGATCGCGATTTGTTGGAGTCGGCCATTTTAATATAGCATCAACTTTATGTGGGTCCATCCGGATCCCCTTATCATCGATAATACATCCTAACACCTTGAATTCCTTGGGCAGGAAATGGAGCTTTTCCTTACTCAGGTAAAGCTTTTCACGTTTCAGAATGTCAATTATCAATTTAACATATTTTACGTGGTCCTCCAGCGTTTCAGAGTAGATGACTATGTCATCAAGATATACATCCATGAACCGACCAATATATTCTGAAAACAGATAGTTCATGAGCGCCTGGTAAGTCGCTGGGGCGTTACAATCGCCTATCTGGATAACCAGACTCACCATATTTCCATCAGGTGTAGTCACAGCAGTGCGTGGCACATGCTCAGGGATGATACGGATCTGTTCATAGGCATCTTTCCCGTCAATAATTGAACGATATTTTGCACGAGCAACTCGCCTTTTGATTCCCTCAATATCTGGCATTGGGGATGAGAGTTTCCGGGTATTGGCATTACGGGCTCGTAAGTCAACAACAACACGTAGTTTTGTACTGCCAGGTTTGGGAATTAGCAACATAGGTACAGTATTGCTTGAGCTGGTAATTTTCCACCTACCAGAGCGTAAGTAAGCATCCCGTTTCTCGGCCCACTGGCTACGAAATTTCTCCGGACATTTTGAGGGCCGCCAAGGCAAGATCTTCGACTCGTCAATTAGAGGTATGCTGTGATTGATGGCTCGTAGAGGAGGTAAGTCCGTCTCAGCCATTGTCCTGCACAAAGGCTGAGCGTACTCTACTAACTCCTTTCGTACAGCATCCAGACGGTCCTCGTACAGGTCCATTGCTCTGGATGAGAGCTTCGCAACATTCACACCTTGAATAGGGAGTGATGCGATACTTCCAATCACCACTTTAGGATTATTGAACGCAGTTGCAACCTTGTGCTGATATAGGAAGGGTGTACCCAAGATAATGTCATAACTAGACAGATTTGCAACATCGAAATAACGTTGCTCGGAAATCCCTTGATATTCGAACTGGGCTTTAATTCCCCAATTGATTTTTGAACGAGATCCTTGCACAGCGAGCTGCAGTGGCAAAGGTTTAGTTAATTCTATTTTTTGTATCCCGAGCTGGTCTGCAAAGGTCGACGATACAAAATCCCCGAGAGATCCCGTATCTATCAATGCACGCGCTGGGTGCCCATTCAATTTCACAACCACCACTAGTGGTTTGGGAATCTGACGTGAAAAATCCTTCGTTATAGCGGCGTTGCGCTGAACGGCAGGGTAAGTACCCTTGGGTACCTGAACACCATTTAACTCAATAGAGTAATTTTCCCAGTCTCGGGGAGGTTGCGTGTCATGCTGCTCAGACACAAACAAATCCCGTAAAAACAATCTTGGTGTGAAGTAACATGCTTCGTGGTCCTCACATATCTCCTGATATGCGCGGACTAGCTGCTTGTGGTACCACCGGATTAAATCAAACTTGCGGTTCCGCATGTGACTTCTTGGTAGTACCGCACAAAATTCCAGGTGTGCATCGAGAATCTGGTAATTCTCGGAATTGTATTGTTCAACATCGAATCGGAAGATGTCTTCTTCTTCAGAGTCACCAAGATATGGTTCACCAAGCCCCAAGCATTTCACGATGCCTAGTTCATAAGTTTTTTCCATCCTATGTAATTTTAGGATTTCAAAATCTCGAAGACGAACTTTCCCATCCGTCATTCGAGCCCGTTCCAACGCATACCAGTAGGGTAACTGGAAATCAGGGTCCTCAAGCTGTGTCAAGTCACAGTACACATCTTCGAAGTCCTCAAAGTCAGGATGAATTTCTCCGAAGTAATCTGAATCGCTGATACAGTATTGTCCATCATTAATTTGATAGACAAAGAAGCGACCAATATTATCTTTTGTGCGATCCGAGTCTGTTGGGTATGGAGCTGCCATATCCAGTAAGTACATGGCTCGTTGGGCCAGCATGTCACCAATAGAGCCTGGAGGCAATTGCGATTCATACCCATGGTTGGGGTGATTTAAATGCCTGTACATCCAGGGTGTCCCTGAATATGTTCTATTATCCTCGATTTTCGGGCGCATATATGCACCTTCAAGGACAAAATCACATTTAGGCACTGGGTAGGGAGAATAATTGACATATCTCTCATTGTGTTGATTGTCAGTTGACATTGTCTCGCAGTCAGAGTCGCTAACTGACTGTAGATCGGGCATCGAATCATGGTCCGATTCTTCAAGCTCCGATAGCATATCATTCCAGGAATCGCCGGAAGCTAATTCAAGGCCTACCATTCCAAGTCCGATTTCAGTGATTTCCTCGGTAGTCTCAGCAAGACTTCTTAATTGCTCGTCAGTTTTGACGGCAACACTAATATGATTGCTTGCAACTCCGGGAGGTCCGTTATTGGTGGACTTCATCATTTTTCCTTGAGGGCATCGATTGGACATATGTCCTTGCTCGCCGCAACGGAAGCATCGACCAGATGCGCGATATTCCTCTTTCTCTTTTTCAGAGAGCTCCCGACGTTGGGAATGATTTTTCTTGTTCGGGTAATTATTTCGTGAGCTCTGTCCCGCATTCTGGGTTGAGCTACTACCCTGGTGGGAGAAATTATTTTTCTTCCCATGGGGAGGAGGTTTCTTTCCCTTCGCCAAGAAGGGCTGATTCAGATTGTTATTGCTTTTTCCGCTACTGGAACTCATGGTAGATTTGTCCAATTTTTTCTTTGGCGGTTCATCTCCTGGATCAACGTTCTCAATAATTTCAATGAGTTCAGCCGCACTGGCAATCTCATTGTAGGACGAGTACTCAGGATTGAGCTTCTCTCTCCAGAGACCTTTCTGGATTTTTCGGTTCAACCCAGACCACAATTTATGTACCTTTTCACGCTCGTCAATAAGTCCAATGGTGTTGAACAGATCATTGAGTTCGGCAAGGTAATCGCGCACAGATTTATCATTCTGGAAGGTGCGCTTCAATTTGCGGCGTTGGTCCAGTCGATATGTCAACGGGAAGCAATAATTGTATAGCTCAGTGAAGAACTTTTTGAGTCTCCAATCAAACGGAGAGTCTGCGACGGAGGTCAGGTAAAACTGATAAGCTTTTCCTTTCAGATATTTGGAGAGTTTTAATACTCGTCGGTTTCTTGGTACATAGCCATCACGAACATAGGCCGTACCTTCTGTTACAAACTTAATGAAGGCTCGTACATCGACAGATCCATCATATGATTCTGGTGGGTCTGGTTTAAGCAACATTTTTTGTTTCTTTTTAACACTTCGCCGCTTACGGTGCTTATCACGGCGCCTATCTTCGGAATCGGAAGATTCTGAGCTTGTGTCACTCTCCGAGTCATCGGAGTCTGACTCTGACGAAGAACTAGAATCGTCACTGGAAGAGCTGGAAGAAGAATCGGATGATCCCCCGGGATTTCCCCGATTGCCATTCTTATGCTTCACGGCTCGTTTCTTGTTTTTGGCCGGTGTCAGTAATTTTGCCAAGTGGTTGGTAGGAGCTAAAAGTTCGCTCGGGCGCACAACATGCCCAATGCCTTGAACTGGCAGTTTCTTTGAGCTTTTCGGCCTCCTAGGCCGTTGCTCAACAATATCCCGAATATGGGATTCAACCAGGTCAGTTACTGCTTCTGACCCTGCACGGTGGTTCACCCGTTTCTTGGGTTTCTTTGCCTTAATTTTAATTTTCTTAGGCTTATCCCCTTCTACTGGGGTATTTTCGGCATCACGGAGTGCTCTAAAATTTTCAAGAGCCTCTCTTTGCTTGTCAAGATTGACATCGCTATCCGACATATCGGAAATATTGACCGCTCCCCAATTCTTTGGGTCCGGTCCCTTCCCTTTGTCTCGAGAAGGCCCTTCTCCCCTCGAGGAGACAGACTCATCACTGCTCTGGTCGTTGCCAGCAGCGTTATTCTCAACGACCTTCATGCGTCGCTGGATTGCCTTTCGTTGGGCTTGAGAGAGCCGCATTTCGGCTTCCTTAATAGTGGCTCCTTGGGCCATGGTCAACGGTACGGGTTTCTTGGCCCGTGCCTGCCGAGCAATTGGTTTAACAATATTCGCAGGGCGTTCAAAGTTTCTATTGGTAAAACTACTATCCAAGCTTGTGGCTCTACGACGAGAACCATGACGGACAGTAATCCACTCATTTGTATCATCGGCGAGGTCATTAACCGTGACCTCCGGCGACGATTGCTGAATGCCTTTGACAGCACCAGCCCAATCTCTTTCGGAGTTCGAATGAGATTCCGTTCCTGCCTGGGGGCTCAGTCCGCGGTTAGCAGTCTGATCATTCCCAGCAGTGACCTCTGGCTTTTGAAATTGCGCAGGGCCGCGTCGAAGGTTGTAGCGACTATTGTCGCGGTTTTGTTGGGTTGTCGAGTTGTTGGTCATTTTGTTGGTTGTTGATGTCGGTGTCGGTGTCCGCGTTGATCAGACGAGGAGTGTGCCGTCGAAGACAGTTAAGAGAGTATTAAAGAGTAGAAAGCAGTTGTAGGGGTTCAAAATATGTAACGCTAGAGCGACAAGTCACTGTAGGATCACACGAAGAGTGGGGGATTTTTAGTAGGTGCTAAAGAACCGGTGTAACTGGGGGAGTTATGATTCTGAGAACCTGTCGTACTTACAGTTAACAGCTAGCTTATATACCTATCCAAAGACTATTACTATAAGTAGATACTATTCAAAAGGAAACGAGTAAGTAACGAGCGAGGAGACTATGATAAGATAAGTAAATGATAAGGAAAGTGTAGGCGCCGATGGGCGCTAGAGTCAAGAATAACCGTTCCGTTACAGAAACAACCCTATCAACTGCAGCTGCAATAGGCTCAGAACCACCGATTAAATCAATCCACAGCCCACCACCATTCTCCTTCTCCAGAAGCTCAACCGCAACAGCCGCGACATCCTGCCTCGTTATATTCCCCGCCAGCTTCGCTCTCCCAAGATCAACTTTCCCTGTC
Source organism: Rhodocollybia butyracea (assembly GCA_015501585.1). Lineage (NCBI taxonomy): Eukaryota > Fungi > Basidiomycota > Agaricomycetes > Agaricales > Omphalotaceae > Rhodocollybia > Rhodocollybia butyracea. The sequence continues at coordinate 72,740 of JADNRY010000137.1, read as the reverse complement.
GCAGAGCTATCCGAAAGCGCCCCAGGGCGTAAACAGATATCCACCCATCCTGACTTCGTACTCTTCCGACTTTCTTCGTACAGATACTCATCCGCAACAGTCTTAGCTTCACAGTACACTCCGATCATCTCCCAAGCGCGTTTGAATGTGGCTTTGTCGTCTTCTTCCCAGTATGAAGCTGGCGCGCGTCGACTGCTGCTGGCAGAGACCATAAGAAATTTCTTCACGGATGGAGCATCGAGGGACGCTTTTATGAAACGTTTAGCTGCGATCTCATCAACAGCTTTGGTACGCTCAGGGCCACCTTTGCCTCCTGCGCCTGAAAGCATCGTGAGATTAAGATTTATTCTTCAAGACTAGTCTCTGTACTTACCTGCGGACCAGACAACCCAATCGATTCCGTCCATAAGCTTCTTTGCACCTTCTTCATCTGTGTCTTCAATAGACGAAACTACTAGGTTAATCGACGATGGATTTTCAGGATACTGGTCGCGAATCTCTTGTGCGTGATCTGGGTTGCGGATAATGGAAGTAATCTTGTGGTTGTGGGTAGCGAGGAGTCTGGTCATACGCAGAGCGACCTTGCCGTGTCCACCTAGGAGGAGTACTTGGACCATTGCTTTGAGATTGTTGCTACTGTAAAGAAGCGCTCAAATACGTCATTTGTTAAGCAGATTCATTATGTAATCGGATTTAATCTTGGATTACTAGCTAGAGTCTAATCATCAAGTAAGTCAGTAGCGCTAGCCTCTGCAGCGGCAGCTTCACACTCACCTGAACATTTCCACCTCGTAAGGTCGCAAGTGAAATGTACTGACTTGACCCACCTCAAGTGGTCAAGTCATTTCAGGTGAGTCATTGTGTCTCAGCTGACTCGCGCTCACAGTATCGTGCAGTTACCTGGTATGATGGTTTAGTATATGCATTTTCTTAGCTATCATTTATCATTCTATACTCTGCCTCTTCTCTACCCTTCAAGAACGCGGCATGTCGCAGAGGATCAAGCACGTCTCATGAAAGTTGTCCCAGTCCCGCCATTCCTCAACGTCTAATCCAGTCATCAAATCATCCAAAAGCTTGGCAATCTCCTGTGCACTCCCTCTGATCTCGGGTTCATACTAGAAAATTTGCCACAGTATCTTATCAGCCTTATCTCTATCAGCCTTTGCTGCTTCATCCAAATCAGGAAAAAGTCCCTATGGCCCAGGCAACCATAGATTGGCCCAAGATGGCCTTAGTGGCACAATCCCCATGTCAGAAAGCCACTTTGCATTCTCGTCGCGCTCTGGCGCTTTCCAATGCTGGAATGGATTGTCTGGATCCATGAGTAACAGCCACTTTTCATGCCATTGCAAAGGCAGTGGACCAACCCAGTAGATCATTTTTGCGACCTGCTTTCCTTTGAAGGGAAAGAAACCGCCAGTCAGAAGGAAAAATACGATGACACCCATTGCCCAAATGTCCGATGCAGGACTGGCAGCATGATCAAATAGGATTTCAGGAGCGGCATAAGCGCTAGGACAACATGAATTGTGTATTTTGGAATGGTCAGGAGACCATAGAAAGACTTTGCCGAAGTCAGTGATTTTGACTTGGAGAGAGCTATGATTGGAGAAGCAGTGGGCCAAAGCGAATCGGGATCAGGATCTCCGGCCAAGTATTGAGGGATATGAGGATCCAACGAGTCTAAAGGATTGAGAGCAGTATCGCAGGTTTGGAGTTTTATCTTCTTGAGCTTGCCAAGGTATCATTTTACATCTTCTTGGGACGCCCACAAAGATATGGCGTCGGTACAAAGAAGAATGTTCTTTAGATAGAGATCTATGGAAATTGAGGATTGAGTCAGGATATTTGCGAAGAAACCGACCTCCATGGACAACAAAATGCTTATGCAAATACCTAAGACCACGAGAGATCTGAGCTGCTACATGTTTAGCGAATCTAGCCTAGATTCGCTAAACATGTAGCAGCTCAGATCTCGTTCGGATAGACCCATTGAAATGTTCCTCGACTAGACAGTCATCTAGACCTAAACACGGACCTAGCACTTCTGTTACAATGCACTGATGCATCCCATTTGGACCGTGGTGCTTAAATTTGTCTAGCAGATAAACAACAAAGTCTTTATTCCCATTATCGATATCCAAATTACTCAACTGCTGTAGATGATGGAAAACAGCTATCTCCGAAGCTACCTTGGTTGATTCCAAGACGACAATCTTGAGAGCTGCGAAACGATCCGTGAGAGAGTCCTTGATGAGCCACATGGTGGAAGGAAGGAAGGAAGGAAGGAAGTTTATTACACGGCATGGTCCAAATACTGAACGCCGGCTCCGGCAGCATAAGCTGACACGGGGCCCAAACACCGAACAACGACGAGCTCGCAGTCTGCCCGGTGGGAGCTGCTGTAGATCGTTGCCCTAAGTGCGGGGGCTGTTTTACTACACTATATAATACAGTACTACAGGTGACTACATTACTTCAGTGCTCATTGAATGCTCAGGATACCTGGTTGCTTTGAGTGTAGATGGAGACTTAAATATTTATAAGGTCTCTCTGGGTCAGTATTATGGTATGTATAGTAAGTCACCAAAACTATAATCCAAGTGTCCAGAGATGCCAGTATATACCACACGCGCGAACAATACCATGAAGAGCGTGGGAGTGTAAAGGTGATGGTGTGACATGTGTGACATCAAACGAATCGCCACAGATCGCCACAGAGATTCAGAACAGTGGGCTCGAGGATGAACAACATTGTTTACTGCTTCTAAAACTGAGCAGGGTATTAATACATATGTTATTTACATCTGTGTTAAGTTTGAAGAGATTCTGAGCCTTGGAATGGGCTGGATCGTCTCGACGAGTTTGGATGACTTTCGTCATTTTTAATCTTTAATCATTTGGGCTAGTCATGTATTTAGGGTGTGCTTGTGGGTATTCTAGGCATTTATACACTTATTAGAGAGCTGTCTTTAGCGCAATCTCGTTCAGTGTGCCGTAGAAAATTTAAGCGCCCGACTAGATGATGATGGTTCGTGTGAACACGCTCGTATAGGGGTGGAATATGAGCCATGTCCAAGCTTATACACAACAGTGTACCGGTTGTTGTGAAATGTATCACCAAGATGAACTGGATGAAATCCACCTGGTTGGTAGCGTTTGACATTCTCGACTTCAAAAAAACGGTCAGCGACGAACATTATTGTGATGGTATTATAGGTAGATATTTATGACGAGAGCAGAACGAGAGCGTGTACTAAATAGGCGCACGCGCGAAAAAATTCCGCACAAATTTGAAAAGTGCTAAAAGTTAAAAGGTTGTGCTTTACTCGAAATGTTCGATAATTGGTTCAGTAATACAACAACTCCTCCTCCTAATGTTATAGAAAACGAGCACGGTTGTATAAAGCACCTTATCAGATTTTATCCCGACGTTGTAGATACCGGGCTCGCGGAACTGGAATTGGTACTGGAAATAGAGCGCTCAGAGCCACTACCGTCGGTGCCATTGATCGAATCCAAGCCACTACGCTAAAAATAAAAAGTGCGGAGTTGCCTGTCAAGCTTCAAGGTAGAACTGGAAGTGTCGGTGCCATCTGTCGAGTTGCCACCTCTTCCAATGCCTCTTCCTGGTCATCTTCTTCCTCCCAACCCACGAAAGTGGGAGTCGATACCACATAAAAGTCTGTTCGAGTTTTGAATCCTTGTCAACGCCCATGACCTTTCGTGCCTGTTCTACTATGTCCTCTCTCGTCATTCCAGGGTGAGGAGGTGTGTTCCATACAGCTACCAGATAGAATTTGCCATTTTGCGCATATATGCCGCGTGGTGTGAGACTATAGATGATTATTTTATATCATGATATATGATTTTTTTTAAAAGAAAAGGAGCGTACGCGTGAGGACCGTTCCAGCGAATCATTATTTCTTCGCTGTACCTGCCCCCAAGGGTGGTTACGCCACCTAGATTACGACTAAGCTGCTGTGGCGAACACACCCATCCAAGTCCGTACAACAGAGTTTGTTTTCCATCAACTAAGGTGCCCCATAGCAATGGAGGATCGCTGGGACAACGGGCACAAGGGAACCTGAAAAATTTGTTCAATTTGGTGTATCAGGCTGCCGAATTCTGGTGGCAGACCTTTCACCAGTGGAGGACATTTCAGTATGGTTGTAGACCCCTAACCCCTAATAATAACCCCATGATTTAAACAGGCAAGCTTGGTCATGATCGCTCTCCGAGATCGGCAACGAGCGCCGCCTTTCGACTTTTGAGTCCCCAGACGGTGTGATGGACTTGGAGAGTAGGAAAGTTGGAGGTTCTGGGAGAACTGGATTGATAGACGAGGTCACACTATGAGAGAGTGATTAAAGAAGCGCTCAAATACCCCATAAGCAAAAGGCTAAGTATGTACTCTACTCGAAATGTTCGATAATTAGTTCAGTTATACAATTCCTCCTCCTAATACTTTAGCAAACGAGCACGGTTCAAGCGCCTTGTCGGATTTAATCCCGACGTCGTAGATGCCGGGCTCGCGAGAGAAGTGGAACTGGAATTTGCACTGGAAGTAGAGTTACTACCGTCGGTGCCGTTGGTCGATCCCGAAGCGCTGTTGCTGGAAGTGGAAGTAGAAAGTGGAGAGTTACCTGTCAATGTAGAACTGGAAGTTTCGGTGCCACTTGTCGTGTTGCTACTGGCAGTAGAAAGCGTGGAGTTGCCTGTCAAGGTAGAGCCGGAAGTTGTGCCATTTGTCGTGTTGCTACTGGAAGTACTACCGATCAACGTAGAATTCCCTGTACCAGAATCGGCATTGGTGCAATTGCAGTTATCGCCAGTCAAAGTGGTGTTATTCCCGCTGTTGCCCGAATCGCAGGAGCAATCACCTGTGGTCGTGGTATTCCCACTCGTGAAACAATTGCCACAAGAGTCGGTGGAATTTGTGTCTGAGCATGTATCACAAGAGCTAATCGTCGCGGTGGAATTCGTGTCGGTCGTTCCATCAGTAACGTTTGCCGTACTATTGGAGAGATTAACTCCCGAAGTTCCAGAGCATGAACAAGTGCTTATATCCGCAGTGGAACCATACGGACAAGTTCCATCTACACATCCGAGTCATTCAGTATTATATTCTCGTTCCAAAGAAAATATATTTTACTTGCGCCGAACGGTACCACAGATCCATTCAAATTCGAGTAAAGCCCAGGAGATACACCCGAAGGTTGCGCATTGACAACCCCGTTCAACTCTGAATTCGCCGGAGGAAGTGTGCAGTACAAGTTGGAAGGAACAACGCCCGTGATGGCTGCAGCTGCGTTTCGAGGAACCTGTCGATATGCGACAGCATATGAGATCATACTGGCAGAGTTAGCAATACCAGAACTTTTGGCATAAAATATCATGTCGTCGGCGACATTCTGCTGCACGCAAGGGTCGGTTTTTGCGGAGAGGGCGTAGCCCCATCCTGACTGGCCTAGTCCGTAACAGACGTAGCTGGTGGCGACACTGACCCCACTATCAGCGCATAGATTGCTCCAATCGCTGGCGTTGATGGAAGGCGCTGGGGGAGATACGGGCGCCCCGGCGGTGGAGCAAGCAGAGGGAGGCAACACTTGACTTTGGGCATCGATTAGTGTAAGTTAAGCCAGTAGCAATACGAAGGGACTAAGCCTACCTTTGCCTGGACGATATAGCCGAGGGGTGGACACCGCTCATTGGCATGGCTTCAACCATGTAGACGATGCCGAGAAGAAACAGAAGACGAGTGAAACTCTGCATACTGAAATTACAACAAAGAAAAAATGAAGAATCCTTCAAGGATATAGTGCCACAGGCAGAATGAAAGGAAGAAAGAGGGCTAAGACGAAGAAAGGGAAAGAAAGAGAGATGATGATATTTTGGTAGGCAAGAGCTCACGTCTTTATATTTGCCAGATTTTTGAGATATCGATAGCACCAGTGGAATGGTACCAGCGCTGCATAGGATGTACACTTTGGCAGTTCGCTGTCCGTTCTCATTCCAACAGCATGTCATACTTATTTTTATTCCAAGTTGAACTGGGTGTCTCCTGAGTGTCGATAGTCATGTCGGGTCATTTGAGGGGTTCGGAAGAGTGTGTGCTCCGTCCAGTGCCCGAACTGATGAAGTATGTCAGTAGGCAACGCTCTGAGCGCAGAGCGAAACCCTGGCCCATTTTTAGATGAAGCACAGTCGATATATAGTTAGCGTACAAGTGTCAATCGTCGTCGATCCAACAACTACCTGGGCCGGTCCGGGATCACGTGCTGATATGACGCGAGCAAAAATTTGAAAAAATCAATCGCTTGGATTGCCATACCTTCAAGTCGAAATGTCCGTCGAAGACCCACCGTCCCCTCCGAGGAAACGACAAAAGCAAGTCCAAAAGAAACTATCCAAACAAAAACACGAACCTCGTCTTTTCGTTCCTTTTCGAGCCCTGGGGCTAGTAACAAACCACATCCCATTCGTTGTTCAAACTCGCTCCCATAAAGGCGCCACCGATGGACCTCGGATACACATACTCACATGCCTAGGCAAGTCATGGGCACTTTGGAACGGGTCTAAAATGGATTTACTTTTCGTTGGTGCGTTACACCAAGATATCAATAACGAGCAGAATGTAATATGTGGAGTTTAGGTCCTGAAGTTGAAGAACAGATATCCAGCATGGTAATGGATGGAGATGCTGTATGGATAGCAACTGGGCCAAATATAATCAAGTATCTTCGAGGCAAAGAGGTTTGATTTAGCATCCCTTCGGGACGCGCATGTTTTGACGTTCCGTGGTAGGTTTCGCGACTAATTAATCCCCTTGGCGTCGTCTTGTCTTTCATAACCATATTTGGAACGCAGCTGCTTGCCTTGACCGAAGATGGACGAAAAATGTTCTGCTGGGATGTAGCAGAGGGAGGTAGGCGCATCCTCATTCGTTCGCATGGTCTGGCCAACTCACTCTATTCACAGCGCTGGAAGCAACCATCGAATTCGACAATGATTTTACTGCTACATATATCCTACATCCCGCCACCTATCTAAACAAGGTTCTTGTGTCCAGTAGTCAAGGTGCCATCCAGCTATGGAATATCCGATCCGAGTAGGTACATCTCTCGAACGTATAGACCTGGAATAACTAAGCATTTACTTTTTAGGACATGCATACACAAATTCCCCTCTTCTTCCCTCTTATCTTCACCCAGCGATGCTTCAGGATCCGCTATCACTACTCTGACGCAGTCTTCCGCCATAGATGTAGTCGGAATCGGGTTTGCGTCGGGCGAAATATCCGTTTATGATGTACGGATGGACGAGCGGTTGATGAGAATGTTCATGGAAGGAGGCGGGGTTCGTGCTCTGGGTTTCCGAAGTGGTGTGTGGATTTACCTTTTTTTCAGTTATCATGAATAACGACTTTTGTCGTTCTTTAGACGGACAGCCGATCATGGCTTCTGCCTCATCTCTAGGCCATATCGCAATCTGGGACCTCAACGAAGGTGGCCGTCTGTTACATATGGTACGAGGTGCCCATGACGGTGCCATCAGTGCTCTTGAATGGGTTCCTGGTCAACCGGTTTTGATTACTTCTGGCGAAGACAACAGCGTCAAGGTCACAACTTTCTACTCGTTTCGTTATTTCGACTTATCCTGAATATAGCAATGGCTGTTTGACTCACCTACAGCTGCTCCTCGGCTACTAAAATTCCGCTCTGGACATCATGCCCCTCCACATCTCATTCGGTATTACGGAGAAGATGGTAAACAACTTCTTACTGCTTCCAGGGATCGCAGCCTGCGCTGTACCTCCGTTGTTCGTGATTCAAGATCGTTTGAGCTATCTCAGGGTAAGCCTTAAAGTCTGGCTATCATGTTAAGTTAATCTCTGCGTGTAGGATCACTTGCCAAAAAGGCTAGCAACTTGTCGATACCCGTCGCTAACCTGAAATTTCCACCAATTGCATCCATCTCTCATTCTTCCTCGCGTACAAAAGATTGGGATGATATCCTTACGGCTCATTCCGACGAGACTTTTGCACGGACGTGGACAATGCAGAATAAGAAGTTGGGAAAACACACCTTTGGATTCTCTGATAGTTCAAAGGGAAAAGGGAAGGAGCGTGCTCAGCCACTCGGCTCTGCGAAGGTTTGAGTTTCGATTTCGCGCTATCTCCACCCACTCATCGTCGTTCACAGTCAGTTTTGCGTTACTGCCTGCGGAAACTTCGGGCTCGTGAGCTCTTTTACGGGGGACATACATATGTGGAATATGCAGTCAGGGATACGTCGGAGAACATTCCGTGTTGGACCATGCCCGCCTGAGGTTGCAGAACGCCACCAACGACAGTAAAAACAAAAGATCGATCTGTCACTGGGATAGCAGCGGATCCATTGAATACGGTGGTCATCGCAAGCACGCTGGATGGTACTATAAACGTATGTGTTGTTCAACTTATACTCTATCATTTTTTTTCTAAAATCGCCATAGTTTTTCGATTTCCACACCGCTCAGCTTGACCAAACCGTTGTGTTGCCCTCAGCTGCTGTATCCATATTACTCCAGCGAGACAGTGGGCTACTGGCCGTCGTATGTGACGACATGGTAGTGCGATTGGTGGATATAGAAACCAGAACAATTGTCAGGGAGTTTGGAGGTTTCCGAGGACGTGTGTTGGACATTGTACCGCTAATTGCTTCCCTTATCATTACTATAGCTAATGCCCTCTTTCCAGACGTTTTCTCCCGACTCAAGGTGGATCATCACGACATCCTTGGACTCAATCATACGGACTTTCGATATACCGACTGGACGTTTAATCGATGCCTTCAAAACCTCTAGCGTAGCGACCAGTGTATCATTTTCGCCTACGAACGATTTCCTGGCGTCCTCTCACGTTGACAGCGTTGGTGTCTACCTCTGGTGAGCACGGTCTTCTCTAATTTTCCCTATGTGTATACCCACATTGTAATAGGGCAAATCGGGCACAGTATAGCGAAGTCGCGTTCCAGACTATCATCGAGGATGAGATTGCGAATGTTGATCTTCCGTCAATGCAAGGCGTTGCTGAGGATGAAGGTAATGTATACATCCCGTTTGTTTGTGCTCCATGTCGCTGATAGCATACATAACAGCACTAGACTCCCTTTCTCCACTAGAAACACAAGCCGTACAGGCCGATGTGTTTTCGACACCTCCCAAATTGGATGGCGATCTCATTACGCTGACGCTACTCCCGCGTACAAAATGGCAAACGCTACTCAATTTCGAGGTTATCCAGGTACATACAATATCTAAACTGTACACTTCCCATTACTGACTCTGTATCCGTCCAGCAACGCAACAAGCCTAAGGAGCCACCAAAAGCCCCGGAACAGGCACCCTTCTTTCTTCCTACTCTACCGGGCGTTGAAACCAGATTCGCTACAGACGCCAAACAGGATACGTCACAAAAGCCTTCACGACGAATAGAGCAGGCCGCTGCAAACACTGAGAGCATCTTTTTACAGCGGCTCCAAGGAGATGATATAAATGGGGATTGTGAGATCTAACTAAACCATCTTCAGGAAATAGCCTCTCATTACCCATTTAGATGAATCCCTGTTCTCGTTCGCGAAAACGTTGTCACCTGCAGCTCTTGACCTTGAGCTCCAGTCTTTGGTTACCCTTGATCACCTTCAAACCTTTATCAATGCCCTGAGGCAGAGGCTATTATCGCATCAAGACTTTGAAGCTGTTCAGGCATTTCTGAACGTGTTTATCCGGATGCACGCCGATAGCATCATCTCGAACTCTGAACTGCACAGCGATATGGAGAGACTGATGACGGTGCAACGTTCGGAAAGCCAGAGGATCCTCGAGTTGATCGCTTCGTCTCTCGGGGCTCTTGGGTTTGTCAGAGATACATCGTAGACACGTACAGAGTCATATTTGTGCCTCAGTCAATCAGATGCATAGAAATACCTATTTCGATGCGTTACTAAAACCTGCAACGCTCCCTGCGAAGTGTCCAGTACGTTGTTTTCAGTCGTACTAAAATTTCTCTAGTATTTCTCTTCCCAGTCACTGATATGCGACACCAAAACAAATTCGAAGTACTATTTGAATGGTCACTGTATTACTTTGCATACTCGAATCAGAACTGGAGTCACAAAAGTTGGACCAAGTTCCAACGCCCACTGTTACCTTCACGCCTCCGTCGGCTCACTGGATTCCTTATGAATCCATCGAATTGATGCTGGTTGAAGCCATAGATAAGTTACACCGAATGCTATCAAGGTCTAGCCAGAGTTCAAATTAATCAAGTGTACACGCACGAAGTATGTGGAGTTTCTGAAATGTATCTCCGTTAAGAGCACAATACATCGGAAGGTAATCATCACAAATGGGCTAGGCTGATTGGGTCTTGAAGCCTTGAGGGTTCAATTGCCGTGAAAAATAGAATAAGAATTCACAAAGTGATCGATTTCCAAACTCAATCATCCCTCAGGGAGTTACTAAAATGATCAATAAAAAAGATTCATGAAGAGATTTACAGAGGAATTTGTTTATAGTTATGAGTACGGAGAATAGGAACCAGACCCGTGTCAGGCAGATCGGGCTCAGGCTCAAATATGTTCTTGTCGTGTGGAGTACGGACCAGACCCGATACGTTCTTGTCGTGGGGATTATCCGGATATGAGAAGCGAAGATTCAACCCTTTCCCTTTCAGCCTCCGTAGAATATCCAGCTCCATTTTCGAAAAAGATGGTTGGTTTGGGAAAGTTATATGACAAAATTTTAACGGTGACTGGGCCCGACTGTCCAGAAAACTTGTCAAGGCTGCAGGTGTAAAAAAATTATTGCACGCCTTCAATTGGGCAATTGATCTGCCCGTAGTGTTGACACTAAAGATCTGGATGCTTTCGAGTCGAGGCCAACATGGAATGGGGTTACTGGGCGAAGAGGCGAGACTCACAAGATGAGAGTCTTGTAGAGGGTGAGGACAAAGTGGCAATAGAGGTATGGGGTCCGTGAATTTGAAGCTGGTGAGATTTGGAATTAACGACAGGCATTCCGTAAACACCTCTGGTGTTGTTGTCATTTCCAACTCTAATTCCTCCAGTATATCCAATGGGAGTGACACAAATAATAGTTTGGACACTATAATTGCGACATGGAAGAAACAGCTGAGTGATTGCAAAGCTGGACAGCGAATGCAACCAAACATGGAAAGAATATTTGCTTGGGGGTCACCTTCACCTGTTCGCCCTAGTATAAAGGACAGCCGCAGTTTTCTCAGATTGTTTAGATACACAGTCACCCTGTCCTTCCAGTGAGGATAATCTCGGGACATATCAAGCAGCAAGTCTAATGTGCGAATTTGTGGAACAGTTAGAGTATCCAGAGCCTCGTAAACATGCATTGCAGTTGAAATAGTAAGGTTGGTTAGGTGCTTCCAATTACAAGATAACAAAGAATACTTCTTTTCCGGGAGTAACTGTAGGCTAATTCTGTGCAAACTAGGCGTTCGGGAAACAAGAATGCTAAGAGCAAGCTGGGCTGCGGGGGCGGAGTTTGCGTCAGCTCTACAATAAAGGGGAAATCTTGTTCGAACTAGCGAATCCCGCAAGCACAAAGATGCAAGGATGGGAAAAGTAGGTGGTGCGAGCTCCCCCAAAATGGCTAGGATGGGTGAAGGCAGTGATAGGTACACATTTTCGAATCTGCGGCTGAATTTCATGACAGAACGAAGTAAGTTCTCCTGAATTGGAGCTGTCCCAGAATTTACGGGCACAGCTCCATGCAAGGAGATGGACAGTGGGAGGGAACCAGACCTCTCTAACCAGGCGACAACGCCTTTAACTCGCTTTGCACAAGCCTCAGCGCTCAAATGAACTGGAAGATGAACTTCGTGTAACGAGTTCCACAACCTGGGAGTAGCGAGGGCGATATGCCTCCAGTCCTTACAGATGGTGGTCAGAAGGAGCGGAGCTTGGGTGAGATCCCGGAGCCCATACGGAGGGTCAGATGGAAGACATTGCACAAATATCTCTGCAAGCGTTTCTGGAGGGATCTGGCGCACTGGAGAGAGCAATGCTCTATGAGCATCAACGTAGCTCATGACTCTTTGCTTTTCGTGCAAAAGTGCGTCCAGAGTAGCCTGTGCGTGATCGATATCCAATTCCAACAAAGCAAGTTTGTTCACAGAATGAATAAGCATAGCTTTGAGCCTGTTCAGCTCAGCTGAAGTGGGAATATAAGGGCCTGTTCGGCAACACAAATCTAGATTTTGTTGGGATTTTGCCAGGTATTGCCACCATATAAAAAAGCCATCAAACATTTGTAAGTATTACTCAGATCAGCCGATTGAGCGCTCCGTGTAAACGCGCATGCTGTCAGCTGCTGTCAGACGTTTCTTCCGTGTTGAGGTCAACACCCCGCTCGATGCTCAGACATGCCCGCCGCTCTGAAATATAATTTTTACTTTAGGCTTCACTGACCTAGACAATATAGAGAAACAGAATCGCTTTTCCAATAACATACAATTACATTAAATTTGAAAGACGATGAGGGGAACATGTTGGTCACTGGTTGGCATTGCTGAGAGTGGTCGGGATAACTTGCGGGATAGTGAGAGGAACGTCGGTCAACAGCCTCAGGAGTTATGTCATTTTATGTCATTTCCAGACCCATGGCGACCGGCCAGCTGATCCGAACCTTTTATATTAAATGCTCAAAATCTCGCGTTTGGCAAAATCGAACAAAATCCAGATTCGTGTTGCCGAACAGGCCCTAATTTGTTCCAATCATTAATGGTGAGCGGTTTGTATCTCAGTCAGATATAGACGTAGTGGGAGTAAGAGCCTGCAGCCGAAAGATGTCATTTGATCGATCACAAGCTTGAAGAGACCCGTGCCTACGTCACGGGGGTATCCCTAGTACGTGTAGTATTTGATCTACCATGTAGAGATACAAAGTTTGAACAATTTCAAGGTTAATCTCATTTTATCCACTTCTTCTACCACCCATATTGCCTATGGTACTACTGTGTAAGTTGTTAGGACATACTCTGTATGTAGGTGTTCAGTCGTTTCAACTATATGTAGTAGTACATACATTAGATTACCCAATTCATTGCTTGTTTTCATACATTGTTGTTGTTTTCCCTCAGTGGCTCCACCGCTTGTTGTAACAGGCAATTTTGGTATAGAAATCAATAGGTACTGAATTAATAAGGATATTTCACCCCCCTTCTGAACACAGCCATCTTACTTTGGTGTTACTGTTTGAGTAGATTGCATAAAGGTGCAAGATAAAGTTTGCTAAGGATTGACGGTGTGAATTATGAGCACGTTCCCCTTCCCTTTCATTTTGGCTCTTCCCAGACCCTCTGCTGCTGAGTTGACTATACTTACTCTAACATTGGCTTGTCATCAACAACTTGCTCCAGGTCTTCAGCATGAGATTTTTGGGCTTGGCCAATGGACCACTGACTCAAGTTGGACTCAAGCATAAAGGTATGCAACAGTAGATCCCAGACTCGATTAATGCATGGCACATTCAGTGGCCATAGATAACAGTCATCATTGGGCATACTTACCCCAGCAACTTTTAGGGAAAAATATTTGTTGAGAGAGGCGCGCTGCATGAAGAACCATTGAATGAAGAACTTAGAAGGTGCGGCAAAAGTGCCACTGTGGGCCAGTGACTCTGCCGCTACACTGCGGTTGCTTGGGTAAAAATACCTAAGTAATTTTGAGCACTTAATGATTTAAAGTACAACGATGACTCCAGGATGGATGGAAGCCAGCGCTTTGATCAGTATTTTGAAAGTTGCCGAGCGCTCCGCGCTTGTGCACTTGCCGGAACAGCCGCTGCGCGGGAATTGCTGATGTAAATTATTTTGAGCGTCTAAACAGCCTTTATTTAGAGTATAGGATACACTCATGCATCATGACAATTACAGGCAGCGACACCAGGCTTACACAACGGACGTTACTATCTGTATGTAATTGAGCAAGATATTCGTGTCGAAACGTAGGTTCGTGATTTTCGTTCACCTTCGGCAAAAATTGGCAAAAATTTGCTCGCGCCTCATATATTCTAGATTACAGGAAGCGGAAATAATGCTAATAAAACATGGCACTCAGCGGTAAGTAAATGAAACTCTCGTCTAATCATTCCTAAAAAAAAGACAATACCGACGCTCAAAACGTACAAGTCCTTGATCTGAACAGCATAGTGACATTTGAGAATTATGTGTCGAATCATTTTATGAACTACTTGTTCCTTTACTGGTTCTTTTCCAGAACAAGCCACCGGTCACCATTCCACTCCACTCCACTTCCCTCAACCCACTCTGACTTCTGGTCACAGCGTGACACCACTCCTGGTGGTATTACTTCCCATTTATGGTCGACCATGCGGGCTTGAATCGCCCAAACGACCCCACTCGAATTCCTCCCAAGCGCAAGCTGCCAACCTCCCGCGCGTCCGTACCAGCTAGTCTGCGCTAGGTTTCGCAACAGGAGGGTTTTGTTATCAGTGGGATGTTCATCTCTCCATACCTCCTCGTAAGCAGTCATTTTTCCCGTCGCTGGACTCACCATCTTTCCCTTTTCTAGGATGGTGCCGTCAGGTAGTTCAACTTCCTCGGACGGATCCTTGTATACACGTACAAATCGGTACAATGCAGACGCTAAGACTGGTTTAGTACATGCCTCGACACGAGATTCAATCAAATGCATCTTCTATCATAACTGAAAAAAATCTCAGTAAAGTGTCCTGGTGGTAAGAAGTTTGATATATAGAGAAATACCTTCTGTGATGCGTCCCAAGTTTGAGTCCAGCACGCCGTTTTCTGTTAAAGTTTCCAGTCACTGATACGCGTTACACCAACGTAAATTCCAAGTAGTACCCAGTACATGTTACATTCACTCATGGGGTTCTACATTCCATTATGATCCTGGTTCAATCTCCAGTGTTCATTTCGGTCTCGTATCTATCGGTACCACAGTATCGATTGTGAGTGTCGAGTTCTTCATTTCATTTTTCCCCCTCAACGGATACACAGCGGCGCCTCTTCTTATATTTGAAACAGAGCTTGACTTGCACACCCTACCTCTCAAAAGTCGGACAAAGTTCCAACGCCCATTGTTACCTTCACGTCTCCATTGGCTCACTGGTTTCCTCCTGAGGAATCCAGCGAATTGATTCTCGAATGGATATGGTTGAAGCCATGTGACCGAATACTATCAACATCCAAATCAATCGAATGTACACACGCAGGGTTTCCTTGTAAACTTATAAGGTCTACACATCTGAGAGTATCAGTCTTAGTAATTCAAAAGAGAGGATCACATCTAGCTCTTGAGCCAATATTGATTAACGACACTTCGCCTCCAATGACAGCTGCTCGACTATGTTCAGCCTGTCCCAAACAGATTCCTATCGATGGTACACCTTGGTTAGATTAGAGAGACCCTGTGCTTGAGCTTGTACTACGAAGCACAATTTGCTGGCAGTCGACGGAAAATAGCTGCGCTTGTTTGCTGGATGCCGCAATTCTGACCTATGATTCGTGTAGTAGAGGCCGCAAAATAATTTGCATGTATTGACATCAACTGGTCCAAGTCTCGAGAGCTGACATGTCAGAAATGCATCGTCAGCAATCACCACTTCAATTTTCGATTTTGATATTGATGTTCGAGGAATAGAAACAAGGTGCTCAAACGCTTCTTGTCAGTGAGGTCTTTACACTTGGCGAACAAGGTGAACAAGCTCAGGTGTAAGTGAAGGTGGCAAAGAGAATTGTACGGAATGTAACAACAAGAAGTTGACGGACTTTTATAAAGAAACAAACATAAAATTTGCGTTGGAGAAATGAAGGGCTAAGTGATAAATGAAGGGAAGGATTTTGGGGAGTCGAGAAGGAAGGTCGGGAAAGGAATGAAAGATTGACAAGCGAACTAAAATTTTGGCCTGGGCGTCACATTGGAGGCCTCTCAATCATCCCTGGAGCCGCCAAAATTAATGAAAAGATTCATGAAAATCAAGCACACATACTGTACAATTATCAGAGGTTAAGTGAAAGGATTACATCAGTGGATTACTTTGAGACGGGGGGGGGGAGAGAGAAGCAGAACTCAAGGAGATGGAGTGTACGGAGGGGGAGGGGCAAGGGGAGAGTGACAAAAAGAAGGAGAAGGGGATGATGAGGTGAGGTTGATGCATGGCAGCAGAGTCTGTTTGCATTTTGAACATACACTCAAAATAGGGGAAGACATGCTGGGGCTCCTGAGTGAGGAGGGAGTCTGTGTATTATGAGAAAAGGGTTGCGCAGCTTGGGCACTTTCTGAAATATAGGGGATATTTGGTGTCCATGTATCATCGGCAGGGGCATCCCAACGATGGGGAATGCCTGCGATGAATCCAACAGCATGGCCACGAGTAATCGTTACTGATGGTGTGTCGGGAGGAAAAGTAATGGGAAGACCGTTTCGTTCCAAGGGTGGAAAGTAATGGTACCATCTGTCCGATTGAGCCATCTGTGCGCGCAAGTTCCATTGAAAAGTTGTAGCTTTGTCCTTGTCCTGACCTAGCAGTAGACGCGCCGACGAAAACGTCTCATGGGCACTTTTGAATTGCTACTGTATGATGAGTCAATCAAAAAATCATATTGAAAGAAAGGGAATACCGTTGTGGATGCCCTGAGACAAGAGAACTTGTTACAGAACAATCTATAGTTGGGTAGCAAGTATCGAGGGATGAAGGGGAAAAATTTGGAAATTTTGCGAAGCGTTCGAACGGTTTTCTCAAAACTGATAACATATTACTAGTTTACTCTGGTGTTTAGGAGACCGATATCACTCACTCTCTTAAAGCAAGTTCAAGGTCTTGCGTCGCAGGACTGTTTCAAACATTCAGTCTCCAGTTGGCACGGTTCACCATGCGTTCTTTCATGATTCTACTTGCGTTGCAGTGTCCCTTTGGGTTTGGATGTATCTATGGCATGCGCATCACCAACTGAGTCGTCTACTTAACTCAAAATCAATGAAATGATTCATGAAGAAATTTACAGAGAAATTTGTTTACAAGTCATAGATTGGGAGATGACGG
This sequence comes from Rhodocollybia butyracea, assembly GCA_015501585.1. Classification (NCBI taxonomy): domain Eukaryota; kingdom Fungi; phylum Basidiomycota; class Agaricomycetes; order Agaricales; family Omphalotaceae; genus Rhodocollybia; species Rhodocollybia butyracea. The sequence continues at coordinate 55,630 of JADNRY010000137.1, read as the reverse complement.
GGAACAGACCTAGGTCAGGTGGATCGGGCTCATGGTCCGTAGAAGGAATGTCCATATAAGAAAAGCGAAGGTCCAACCCATTCTTTCCCAGGCTCCGCAAGATATCCAGCTCCATTTTTGAAAAAGATGGTTGGTTTTGGAAAAGTATATGACACGATTTCAATGGCGACTGGGCCCGACTGTCCAGAAATTCTGTCAAGGCTGCAGATGTTAAAAGATCGCTGCATGCCTCTTGGGCACTGATACTCGAGATCTGGATGCTTTCAAGTCGAGGCCAACACGGAGTGGGGTTACTAGGTGAAGAGGTAAGACTCACAATATGAGAGTCTTGTAGAGGGGTATCTTCGCCGGTTTGATATGTGGAGTCGGTGAATTTAAAGCTGGTTAAATTCGGAATTAACGACAAGCATTCCGTCAACATCTCTGACGTTGTTGCCATGTCTAGCTCTAATTCCTCCAGCATATCTAATGGGAGTGATGTGAACATTAGTTTGGATACTACTGTAATCATTGGAGGGCAGGAAACGCTGAGTGATTGCAAAACTGGACAGTGGATGCGACCAAACATGGACAGAAAGTCAGATTTAAGGACGTTTTGCCCCAGCATCATTCGCGGTGCCAAGGACAATTGCAGTTTGCTCAGATTATTTAGATGCACAGTCGCCTGGTCCTTACAGTCTTGACATATCTCAATTGTCAAGGCTAGTGTGCGCATTTGCGGAACTTGAGCCAAAACATTTCGAGCTTGGTCAGGATGCATTGGGCTCGAAAGATCGAGGCTGGTTAAATGCTTCCAATTGCAAGGTAACATCAAATACTTGATAGCCTCGACGGATAGCTGTAGGCTAACAGCATGCAAACCAGGCATTCGGGGGAAAAGGAGACGAAGAAGAGCAAAGTTGGCTGCCGCAGCGGTATCTTTACTTGCTTCGGACAAAGTAAGGGAACATCTTCCTCGCATTGGATTGTCAACACCCAGATCCCGCAGCCGTAAAGAGGCAAGGATGGGAAAAGTAGGTGGTGCGAGCTCACCAAAAATGGATAAGATGGATGAGGACAGTGATAGGTACACGTTTTCAAATCTGTGGCTGAATTTCATAACAGAGCGAAGCAAGTTTTCCTGATTTGGAGCTGTGTTGGAGTCCGACTTTCCATGCAAGGACCTATGTATGGAGATGGATAACGGGAGGGAACCAGACCGTTCCAACCACGCGATAACGCCTCGAATGCGCTTTGCACAAGCCCCGGCGGTCATACTGATCGGAAGATAAACATGTAACGATTTCCACAGTCTGGGAGTAGTGAGGGCGACATGCCTCCAATCCTTGCAGATGGTGGTCAGAAGGAGCGGAGCTTTGGTGAGATCCCGGAGCCCATATGGCGGGTCAGATGGAAGACATTGCGCGAATATCTCTGCCAGGGTTTCTGCAGGAATCTGGCGCACTGGAGAGAGCAGTGCTCTATGAGCGTCAACGTAGCTCTTGACTATTTGCCTTTCACGCAGAAGTGCGTCCAGGGTAGCCTGTGTGTGATCGATATCCAATTCCAACGAAGCGAGTTTGTTCACAGGATGAACTAGTATAGCTTTGAGCCTGTTCAGCTCAGCTGCAGTGGGGATATAATTTGTCCCAATTATCGGGGCAAATGGTGAGTGGTTTGTATCCCAGTCGGACATGGTAGTGGCTTAGTGGCCTACAGGTAACGTGGATGCTATGTCAAAAGTTGATCACGTACACATGACCGACTTCACCCTCAGCCCTCATCATCCTAATAATTACAGCGCTTTTATTCGACGTCACCAGGCTTACACAACAGGCATTAAGATCTTAGTACAGGAAGCGGAAATAATGCTAATAAAACATGGAATTCAGCGGTAAGTGAATGAAGTTCTCATCTATATACCATTCCTAAAGAAAAAAAAGGACAATACGGACATTCAAAACAGAATAAAGTACAAGTTCTTGATTTGTACTCTTCCCTTTCCCAGTCCAACCTAGTTCACACTGTTCTCTCATGGTTCATCTCGCATTTACCGCATGCACATCACGCCCCATCCTTCATTTCTTTTATTCCTCAAACAGATACACAACAATGCCTCTCCCTGTCATTTACCTAGGTTCCGTTCAACAAGCTCGTTCTTTGGATGATCGTGGCCATGGAGTTGCTTGATGACAGAGTGTGGCTCGCTCACCTTTTGAAAGGCGGACAAAGTGCCAACGAGCATTGTTACCTTCACATTTATTCGTGGAAACGAAAAATCTGCAGAGTACTTAGGTCTGGAGGGGCGTTTGCAAGGTCTTACCACGGATTCCCTTCCTACAGCATCCACACACTGACTGCAGTAGTTGACAAAGCTCGAAGTCTTGTGAGATTGACAGAAACGAGGGGATCCCGGTAGTGGCAGATACGGCGACGGCCAATCCAGATGTTAACGTATCACAAACTGACGTGGTGTGTTGGTGTACGTCGTGCTACAGTATCGTTTATCCATGTCCTTTGACCAATATTGTTGGACCGAGAGTTTTAAGTTGGCAGATTCTTTCCGAGTTGTTATACGTTGTTCGACATCAGCGGCCGTACCCCTGTACGGAGACTAGGACTAGTGCGTCAATGGCGCATTGACGACCAAAATTATGTTCAGAAATTATGTGCCGAAATTATGTGCCGAATCATTTTATGAACCACTGACAATACGGACGCTCAAAACGTACAAGTCCTTGATCTGAACAGCATAGTGACATTTGAAAATTGTGTGTCGAATCATTTTATGAACTACTTGTTCCTTTACTGGTTCTTTTTCCAGAACAAGCCACTGGTCGCCATTCCACTCCACTTCACTTCCCTCAACCCACTTTGATGTATCTTCTGGTAACAGCGTGACACCACTCCTAGTGGCATGTATTACTTCCCATTTACGGTCGACCATGCGGGCTTGAATCGCCCAAAAGACACCCCTCGAATCCCTTCCAAGCGCAAGCTGCCAACCTCCTACGTGTCCATACCAGCTAGTCTGGGCTAGGTTTCGCAATAGGAGGGTTTTGTTATCGGTGGGATGCTCATCTCTCCATACCTCCTCGTAAGCAGTCATTTTTCCTGTCGCTGGATTCACCATCTCACCCTTTTCTAGGATGGTGCCGTCAGGTAGCTCGGTGTTGTAACCATAGTCCACAACTTCCTCGGACGAATCCTTGTATACGTATACAAATCGGTACAATGCAGATGCTGAAGCTGAGAAATCGTACTTGCCTCAACACGAGAGTCAATCGAATGCGTGAATTTTGTTACATTTTTGTCTTCTATCACAACTGAAAAATCTTCTCAGTACCATGTCCAAGTGATAAAGCTTTGAATATAGCACTACCGTTTGATCGATAGCCCGCAATACCCCAGTCGAGCACGTTTGACTCTTTCAAGAATCGAACATCGAGGAAGATGCTTGATATCCCTCCAATCAATACCACTGTATCCGTCGGCTCGCCGCCTTCCTCGGGAATCCATCGAATCGATTCTCGAATGGATATAGTTGAAGTCATCGATAAGTGATAGTGGATAAAGGTCGTTCTGTCCGAGATCTAACCAAAGATCTAATCAATTGAGCATACACGTACAGGTGCAGTGTAAGGGGTTTCTTCCTAAACCTTCCTTTAGTAAGCCTACTAAGTATGAGATCTGTATCATGAGAGTATCAGTCTTAATCAAAGGATGATCACATGTGATGTTTCTCCCGTGGATAATGAGCAATCTGGGGCATCGTCCTCGCAAGACCGTAAATTAATAAAAAATGTTGAGGCATTCCAGAAATTCGTGCAGATTCACTGAAGTACTTCAGGGTTCACGTAATAGTCGAACCAAAGATCTCCAACGAGAACCTTAGTGATGGTGGAGGAACCTTCACACTCGGTAGATAAGGCGCGTACAGCCCGGCTTACATTTATTTGGGGTTCCCCAGGTGTGTAGTGTTTCGAAGCACTGGTATCAGTACTTGATTTGATTATGAAAACAGGTTACAGGGAAATTTGTTTATAGTTTGGAGGATGCATTGAGACCAGACCTATCTCAGGTAGATCAGGCTCAGGTTCAGGCGACTTACTGTCCAGATATAAGAAATGAAGGTTCAACCCATTCCTTTCCAAGCTCCGTAAGATATCCAGCTCCATTTTTGTAAAAGATGGTTGGGCTCGGAAAAGTATATGACAAGTTTTTAATGATGACTGGGTCCGACTGTCCAGAAATCTCATCAAGGCTCCAAGCGTTAAAAAATTACTGGTTGACTGTCGGGTGTCATGCGTGCTGATGCTCAAGATCTGAATGGTTTCGAGTCGAGGCCAACATGGAGTGGGGTTACTGGGTGAGGAGGTGAGACTCATAATATGAGAGTCTTGTAAAGGACTAGTTTGGGGTAGAGTCGGATATGTGGAGTCCGTGAATTTGAAGTTGGTCAGATTTGGAGTTAACGACAGGCATTCTGTCAACACCTCTGGTGTTGTTGTCATTTCCAGCTCTAATTCCTCCAGCACATCTAATGGGAGTGACACATATATTAGTTTGGATACCACAATCATTTTAGGGCAGGAAAGGCTGAACGATTGCAGAGCTGGACAGTGTATGCAATGAAACATGGAGAGGATATTTGTTTGGAAGTCACTTTGAGCTGGCACTCGTCGAGCTGGTATAAGGGACAATCGCAGTATGCTCAGATTGTTTAGATAGATAGTCACCCTGTCCTTCCAGTCAGCAATGTAGTATTGAAATATATCAATCACCAAGTCTAGCGCGCGCATTTGCGGAACTTGAGCCAGAGCATTTAGAGCTTGGTCAACAAGTACCGGGCTCGAAATAGTAAGGCCGGTTAAATGTTTCCAATCAAAAGGTGACAAATTGCCCCCGAAGACTAACTGTAAGCTAATTCTGTGCAAACTAGGTGCTCGGGAGAAAAGGCGACTAAGAAGAGCATAGTTGGCTGCAGTGTTATGTTGTTGAGCTCGAGCTAGATTAGCGTAATCCGAGTCCTGCAGCCGTAAGGATGCAAGGAGGGGAAAAGTAGGTGGTGCAAGCTGGCCAAAAATGGATAAGATGGATGAGGGCAGTGATAGATACACATTTTCAAATCTTTGACTGAATTTCATAACAGAGCGAAGAAATTTCTCCTGATTTGGAGCTGCTCTGGGAAATCCCAACCCTCCATGTAAGGAGATGGATAACGGGAGGGAACCAGACCGTTCCAACCACGCGATAACGCCTCGAATGCGCCTTGCACAAGCCTCAGCACTCAAACGGACCGGAAGATAGACGTGTAACGAGTTCCACAGTCTGGGAGTAGTGAGGGCAATATGCCTCCAATCTTTACAGATGGTGGTCAGAAGGAGCGGAGCTTTGGTAAGATCCCGGAGCCCATACGGAGGGTCAGATGGAAGACACTGCACGAATATCTCTGCAAGCGTTTCTGCAGGAATCTGGCGCACTGGAGAGAGCAGTGCTTTATGAGCATCAACGTAGCTCATGACTCTTTGCCTTTCGTGCAAAAGTGCGTCCAGAGTAGCCTGTGCGTGATCGATATCCAAATCCAACAAAGCGAGTTTATTCACAGGATGAACAAGCATAGATTTAAGCCTGTTCAACTCGGCTGCAGTGGGAATATAATTTGTCCCAATCATCGGGGCGAATGGTGAGTGGTTTGTATCCCAGTCGGACATGGTGGTACAGTGGATGATATTGTTAAGCTGTCATTTGATCAATCGTGCAATCATGACGAGTAACAGCGCTAAAAGCCTCCCAGTCTATAATTACAGCAACCCAAGTTACGTTTTCAGCGGTGTTGTTTGACAGTAATTCACAGGAACATTGAACAACAAATCAGGTGCAGGGAAGAAACAAAAAACCAATAGAACATGGCATCCGGCAGTATGTGAATGGAGCGCCTCGTCTACTCTAGTATCCATCTCCAGCCCATCTTGGCTATGAAGGAAAGACAAAAAGCAGAATAAAGTAATCAACTCACGTTTTCTCCAAGTTCTTGCTCTGTACTCCGATTCACTTTCCATCCTAGGCCAATCTCCGGGGTCATGATTCGCTAACTTGCGTTGCGATGTCCATATAGTGGGTCTGAGTACTGAACCGTATGCGAATCATGTCTAAATCTTCATTTCCTCAAACGGATACACCTTCCCTTGTAATCTACTGTTGGTGGAGGGATCTTTACACTCAGGCTCGGCGGATAAGGCGCAGAATTAGCGTTTCTAATTCAAGTGGCAGCCCGGTAAGTAGATTTGAAGCTTCCCAGCCTTCCAGGCGTTGGAGTGCTTCAAAGCACTACTTAGTAGGTGATGTACCATGCTTGCATTATGAGAGTAGTTTACAGGAAAATTTGTTTATAATTCGAAGTACGCATTGAAACCAGACCTATCTCAGGTAGGTCGGGCTCGGGTTCAGGCAAATTGTCCACATATAAAAAGCGAAGATTCAACCCATTCCTTTCCAAGTTCCGTAAAATATCCAGCTCCATTGTTGTAAAAGATGGTTGGGTTCGGAAAAGTATATGACAAGTTTTTAATGATGACTGGGCCCGACTGTGTAGAAATTTCGTCAAGGTTGATAGTGTTAACAGATTAATGGGTGTTAGAAAACTACTGGTTGTCTCTTGGGTACCATGTTGGATAATAAAATAGAACACGATATTACCACTCGGGATAATATATAGCACAACGGCAGAATAAAGTGAAAAGCACAATATATTCCGTTTGCCCCCTACAGCACTGAGAGAGGGGCAATCGGATGAGGTAGCGTATATCTACATCAGGAAAAGCCATTTTTGCCTAGGTGACCCAGAGTGGCCTAAAGCAAACTAGGTGACCTATGAATCCTATGGCATCCTAGGAATTTGGGCTTGTCCCTTGCCAGTCAAGGCTCTTGAGGATTCCCCAGGCAAGCCTAGGTCTGCCCAGGTTTGCCCAGGTGCTCCTGGGGAACACCTGGGGAACACCTGGGCAAACCTGGGCAAACCTAGGCTTGCCCTGGGTTTGCCTAGGATACCCTAGGGAATCCTCAAGAGCCTTGACTGGCAAGGGACGAGCCCAAATTCCTAGGATGCCATAGGATTCATAGGTCACCTAGTTTGCTTTAGGCCACTCTGAGGTCACCTAGGCAAAAATGGCTTTTCCTGATGTAGCTACTGCTTATATACTGGTAATGGGGGTGATAGGAAATAAGTACGCGTAAGTACGTGTCAATAATGAGTGTGAGATAACTATGAGCTTGATCAATCATAACAATGATACTGATATCTTGTGATATCCAACACTTCCCCGCAAGCTTGTAGTTAGTCGAACAAAGAATAAAACAAATGTAAACAATATACCAATCAATCAACTTCTGCATTAACTCCACCCAATAATCTGTGTGCGTGCAACATAGTAGCTAACTTTCGAGCAAAACACTTTGACGTGGAAAAATGATCTGATGCAATGAATGGTCTCGAAATGATCTGTTCAACTCACAATATGAACAACAATGTATGTCCGCCTGGTAGCATGCCTCTGATGCTTGTCCGATGTCCAATGCCTTGTCAAATACACAATTTGACACTAAATTCGCGCTCCAACGCGATGGGTCTGCTCTGATCAAACACACAGTTCGATCCCAATAAGTGTTCTCTTGACACTTTAGTTAAACACACAGTTTAACAACAATATTTGATACGCAATCAAATGTTGACCCGTGAATGATTGATGGACAATGATAGATGATGGTGACGTGGACAGTGTGAGTGAGTGAATAAGTGCACAACGCCGTGTGACTTGAGTAAAAACTCGTATGAGCTTCCGAGTGGCGATAAGGATGGGACTGTTCCTCAATCCTTCTATAGCACTATGTTTTACTAGCCTGCTAGACTGGCTAGGATCCGATTGTGTTGGATAATAAAATAGAACACGATATTACCACTCGGGATAATATATAGCACAATGGCAGAATAAAGTGAAAAGCACAATATATTCTGTTTGCCCCCTACAACACTGAGAGAGGGGCAATCGGATGAGGTAGCGTATATCTAGCTACTGCTTATATACTGGTAATGGGGGTGATAGGAAATAAGTACGCATAAGTACGTGTCAATAATGAGTGCGAGATAACTATGAGCTTGATCAATCATAACAATGATACTGATATCTTGTGATATCCAACATACCATGCATACACGTACTGATGCTCAAGATCTGGATGCTTTCGAGGCGAGGCCAACATGGAGTGGGGTTACTGGGTGAGGAGGTGAGACTCATGATATGCGAGTCTTGTAGAGGGTGACTAGCTTAGGGTCGATATGTGGAGTCCGTGAATTTGAAGCTGGTCAGATTTGGAATTAACAACAGGCATTCTGTCAACACCTCCGGTGTTGTTGTCATTTCCAGCTCTAATTCCTCCAGCATATCTAATGGGAGTGACACAAATATGAGTTTGGATATTAGAATCATTTTAGGGCAGGAGAAGCTGAACGATTGCAGAGCTGGACAGTGAATGCAATGAAACATGGAGAGGATATTTGTTTCAAAGTCAATTTGACCTGGCACTCGTCGCGCTGGTACAAGGGACAATCGCAGTATGCTTAGATTGTTTAGGTACACAGTCGCCCTGTCCTTCCAGGGAGGAACGTCTTGAAATATATTAATCATCAAGTCTAGTGCGCGCATTTGCGGAACTTGAGCCAGAGCATTTAGAGTTAGGTCAGCAAGCATTGGGCTCGAAACAGTAAGGCTGGTTAAGTGTTTCCAATTGCAAGGTAACATATTGTCCCCGAAGACTAACTGTAAACTAATTCTGTGCAAACTAGGCGCTCGGGGAAAAAGGAGACCAAGAAGAGCAAAGTTGGCTGCGGCGTTACGTTGAGCTCGTGCTAGATTAGCATCATCCGAGTCCCGCAGCTGTAACGATGCAAGGATGGGAAACATAGGCGGTGCGAGCTGGCCAAAAATGGATAAGACGGATGAGGGCAGTGATAGGTACACATTTTTGAATCTGTGACTGAATTTCATAACAGAGCGAAGCAAACTCTCCTGATTTGGAACTGATACGAAATATGCTGATATTCCATGTAAAGAGATGGACAATGGGAGGAAACCAGACCGTTCCAACCAGGCGATAACGCCTTCAGCGCGCTTTGCACAAGCCTCGGCGCTCAAGTGGACCGGAAGATGAATGTGTAACGAGTTCCACAGTCTGGGAGTAGTGAGAGCGATATGCCTCCAATCCTTGCAGATGGTGGTCAGAAGGAGCGGAGCTTTAGTGAGATCCCGGAGCCCATACGGAGGGTCAGATGGAAGACATTGCACAAATATCTCTGCAAGCGTTTCTGGAGGGATCTGGCGCACTGGAGAGAGCAATGCTCTATGAGCATCAACGTAGCTCATGACTCTTTGCTTTTCGTGCAAAAGTGCGTCCAGAGTAGCCTGTGCGTGATCGATATCCAATTCCAACAAAGCAAGTTTGTTCACAGGATGAATAAGCATAGCTTTGAGCCTGTTCAGCTCAGCTGAAGTGGGAATATAATTTGTTCCCATCATCGAAGCGAATGGCGAGTGGTTTGTGTCCCAGTCGGACATGATAGTGGCCTACAGACTACAGGTATAGTGGATGATATTGGACAAGAGTATCAGGCTTGTTTGATCAATCATACAATCATGACAAGTCGTCGCTAAGCAGCGCTAAGCGCTTCTCGGTCTATAACAGTATACCAACCCAAGTTATCCTTTTCAGCGGTTTTATTCCACAGCAATTTACAGGAACACGGACGTTAAAAGACAATGGTAAATCAAGTAAAACCTGAAAGAAACAGCTAATAAAACATGGCATCCGGCGGCATGTGAATGAAGTTGGGTGAAATTCTCGTCTATCCGTCTTCAGCCCATCTTGGCTACGAAAGAAAGACAAAAAAAATGGACACCTTGGCAAAGCAGAATAAAGTAAACAACTCCCGCTTTTCTCCAATTTCTTGCTCTGTACTCCGATTCACTTTCCATCCTAGGCTACTCTCCAGGGTCACGATTCGCCACTGGCCGCTGTATTCTCTCATGATTCCATAACTTGCGTTGCGATGTCCGTTTCGGTCTGAGTCTGAGTCTCGCATGCGAATCAACGTCCAATTCTCCATTTCTTTTTTTTCTCAAACGGATACACAACAGTGCCTTTCCTTGTACTCTATTGGTGGAGGAGTCGTTACACTCGATGGATAAGGCGCAGATGGGAGCCCGTATTAGATTTGAAGTTTCCCAAGTTCTTCGAAGCACTAGTAGGTGATGTACCAGTGCTTTGATTATGAAAATAGTTTACAGGGTAACTTGTATATAATTCGGAGTACGGTGCATTGGAACCAGACCTATGTCAGGTAGATCGGGCTCGACATGGACCGTTGAAGGAGTGTCCATATAAGAGAAGTAAAGATTCAACCCGCTCCTTTCCAGGCTCCGTAAAACCTCTAGGTCTATTTCCGAAAAAGATGGCTGAGTTCGGAAAAGTATGTGACAAATCTTTAAGGCCCGACTGTCTAGAAATCTTGTCAAGGCTGCAGGTGTAAAAAAATCACTGCACGCCTCCTGGGTGGCATGCGCGCGCGCAATGTGGCTTCGGATCCGGATGTTTTTGAGGCGAGGCCAACACGGAGTGGGGTTACTGGGTGACGAGGTGAGACTCAAAAGATGCGAGTCTCGCAGAGGGTGGGGACGAATTTGGTGCGTGCGGTATGCGGGTCCATGAGCGAGAAGCTAATCAGATTTGGATTGTAGAAAGACATTCCGTCAACACCTCTGCGGTTGTCAACATATCTAACTCTAATTCCTCCAGCACGTCTAATGGGAGCGACCCGAATAATAGTTTGGATATTACAAGCATTTTAGGGCAGCAAAAGCTGAATGACTGTAAAGTTGGACATTGAATGCAACCAAACAAAGAGAGAATCTTTGCTTCAAAGGCACTTTCCCCGACTCTATCACATAGACCGTGCCCTCTGATCGCCCTGTAGAAAGGACAGTCGCAGTTTGTTCAGATTGTTTAGATACACAGCCTCCCTGTCCTTCCAGTGAAGAACATCTCGAGATGTATCAATCGTCAAGTTTAGTGAGCGCATTTGCGGAACTTGAGTTAGCGTATCCAGCGCTTGGTCAGCGTACATTGGGCTCGAAACCGTAAGGCTGGTTAAATGTTCCCAGTTGAAAGGCAACAACGAATATTTGTGGTCCCCGAAGAATAACTGCAGGCCAACCGCGTACAAACCAGGCATTCGGGGAATAAGGGAACTCAGCAGAGCAAAATTGTCTGCAGCGGCATGTAGTCGTTCCTTGTTAAAGCTAGTTCCCAAACGAACTAGATTGCCGTCATCCACATCCCGAAGCCGCAAAGATGCAAGTACGGGAAAAGTGGGCGGTGCGAGCTGGCCGAAGATAGATAAGATGGATGAGGACAGTGATAGATATACATCTTCGAATCTGTGGCTGTATTTCATGACAGAGCGAAGCAGATTCTCTTGATTTGGGGCTGTGCCCGGTTGATCCAACATTCCATGTAAGGAGATGGACAACGGGAGGGAACCAGACCGTTCTAACCACGCGATAACGCCTTGGACGCGCTTTGCACAAGCCTCAGCGGTCAAACGGACTGGAAGATGAATGTGTAACGAGTTCCACAGTCTGGGAGTAGTGAGAGCGATATGCCTCCAATCCTTGCAGATGGTGGTCAGAAGGAGCGGAGCTTTAGTGAGATCCCGGAGCCCATACGGCGGGTCAGGTGGAAGACATTGCACAAATATCTCTGCTAAGGTTTCTGGAGGAATCTGGCGCACTGGAGAGAGCAATGTTCTATGAGCATCAACGTAGCTCTTGACTCTTTGCTTTTCGTGTAAAAGCGCGTCCAGACTGGCCTGCGCATGATCGATATCCAATTCCAATGAAGACAGTTTGTTCACAGGATGAACAAGCATAGCTTTGAGTCTGTCCAGCTCAGCTGCAGTGGGGATATAATTTGTGCCAATCATCGGGGCGAATGGTGAGCGGTTTGTATCCCAGTCAGACATGGTAGTGGAAGTACAGTGAATGCTGTGGACAAGAGCCTGCGGCTCAAAAGTTGTCAATTGAACTTTCATTATTCGTCGTTTCAAACCGCAGCACTTATCAATATCAACGGTTTTATTCGACATCAACTTACACGAACATGGACGTTAAGCGACAAAGATGAAATTAAGTACAAGAAGTAGCAGAAATAATGCTAATAAGACATGACGTTCAGCGGCAAGTGCAGTAGTTGTTATTCTCATCTATCGGTCTTCAGCCCATTCCTACGAAGGACAGTAAGAAAACGGATCCTCAATAAAATAAACAACTTACGTTCTCCTTCTTGATTTGAGCCTGAAAAGAAAAAGCTTCAGTAAAAAAGTAAATAGGGGTCAAGAGAACCACGCACCTCCTCCTCGGCGTAAAGTCGTTCACGATGTTAAACAGTTTACGGATCTCCTCTGGGGTCTTTCCTTTGATCATGTTTGCCACAGTTTTACAGCCCACGTCACTATGGACAAGTCAGCGATAGGAGTCAAAGACGCAACAGCCAACGATAACACACAGAAGTGATTTGATATCAAGATAATTTGCAGCAAGGATAATCTCAAACAGCATTTCCTGGTCGACAGTGATGAACTTCTGATCCCATTCACTGATATCAGTGGTACGCTTGCGGGTGTCGTCTTGGCTCGTGTCGGCATCAGGTGCCGGTAGAGGCTCACCCCGATGGTGCTCGCAGTACTCCAAAAACCTGATTGATTACGACGAGAAAAGTCAATGTCTCTGAAAGTGGCCGAGCGTTTGTACATTTACCTTCTTCAGGACGCTCGATGATACATTGGAAGAGGAATAGGTTGGTCAGACTCGCCGACATCTAAAATTCACGAAAAAGGAGTCGCAACGACAGACTTGTATCAGTGCCACTGGAAAGACAAACCTTCAAGCATGTTTTTGATCAGCACGCTGCGCTCGACGACTTCTTTTTCAGCATTGAACTTTTCGTTGTCAGAGGTAACAAGAGTAACCATTTTTGAGAAAAATCTGGAGTGGTAAAGGTAAGAGTAAGAAAGAAAGCGCAAGACGACGTTTTGATTGTCCGCTCACGTGAACTGATTGACTCGGCCCCCCATCTCCATCGACAAATTGAAATTTGGATCTTTATCGCCACATTATGGCCTTTGTAGGTCACTGCTTTGACGCAATAATAAAAAGCCCTTTCGCAGCTTTTGGTTGGTCTTTTTCGATTCGAAAACAGAGTACAGCTCACCCTTTGTTTTTCTTGACTAGGTCTCGGCGCCGTTCGTACCGCCACAAAACGAGCTGGTGGCACAGTCGCTAACCACGGTGGCTCTGCCGGACGACGGCTTGGTGTAAAAAAGTTTTCTGGTACGTCCAGCGATGCCCTCTGAAGCTGCGCACAACTTATAGTCGGACAGACCAATATGTGATACCTGGAAATATCATCGTCCGGCAGCGTGGTTCTGTCTTTCATCCCTGTCAAAATGTACGTTTACTTTTTGGTCTTATTCCTTCTTCTTTCTTACTCTTTCTTTCTCTTCCTAGGTCGCAATGGGCAAGGACCACACAATATACGCCCTTACTCCCGGATACGTTCGATTCTACAAGCAAAAATACATGCGCGGAGAAAGGAAATATGTCGGCGTCGTTCTAAATCGTGGTGAAAAGCTTCCCCGCAATGAGGCTGAGCACGGACGGAGTCGGTACTTTGGCTTGGTGAACGTGAACACACCCAAAACCGAAACGGCAACAGCATAGTGCACCTCTAGTCATATCTTATATCGCATAATTCGTAGGAAACAACAATTACACATCCAGAGCAAATTCACAAAGGAGTGCGAAACGAAAACGAGAAAAAGTTCTTTATCCTTCCGTTGGTGTCTCTGTCTTGGGCAGACCGTGAAGCCATTTCATGAAATGCGGCACATCCTGGGCATCCTTTCAGCGAAACTATTTGAATCAACTCAAACACACGTACCTCGGAAATCTTGCTCGCCATGGAACTTTCCGCCAGAAAAGTAGGAATAGACCCTCCTGGCGTGCTGCTAGTCGCCATCCTCCATTCGGTCGACCCGTCTTCGAGTTCCACAATACGTTCGATACTGACATATCGTCCCTTGACGCCCTTCTCTTCTATCTTGGCCAATTCGGCATCCTCTGGAGACGACAGGTCAATCGGGAGAGAGATGACGAATCTACAGGCAAATGATGAGCGTTTGAGTTGGACATTCCCAGTAAACAACATATCCTCACCCAGTACGAGGAGATTCGCTGCTCAAACGCGTTATCTGCAGCTCTGTAAAGACACGGGGAGACACCGGTGGTGAAACTTGTAGTACAATGACCAGATATTTTGACTTGAGGAGATTTCTTTCACTTTCGTGACTTTGCGTATTTCGTGGATGAACCTAGATTTCGGTTAATCATGACTTGAATTAGCACCTTAAGAGACTTACTGCATCTCGTTCGTAGGCTTGTCCGTCCCAAGCTTCTCCCACATCTGGTCAAAAGTGGCCTCGTCTTGTTTGTGCACGCTGACCCTGCAGTGCCATGGAGCACCATCGTTTGGTCCTTTCGATTTACTAAAGGTTTTGACGACTTTGAAATAAGTTTTGCCTGGGGCGTGTCAGTTATCTGATCCCGAACCATTAATATTCGTCTTCACCTGGTTTCCAAGAGGTGCAAGAGTCAATGAGGGCCTCGGATGCTTGGAAAATAAGCTCCTCCTCAGGAATCTCTGCGAGTAATGTTAAGACGCTGATGTCATGGACTTGAACTCAATGCACTCTCACCAGAAGGCTTGAGAGGCGTTATGGTCAACTTTGCTTCGCTGTAGTCAGTGGCCATAGTCACGATGGTAGTTGAAGAACAAGCGGTTGTTGAGGACAAGGGATGCTAAATATACCATGCTGATATACCATGCTGAGGGAACATGTCAAACTTCGTGATGGTTACAAAAGAAGCAGGATAATCTAGCCTTGTAGCAAGGGTTTGATGAACCCTCGTGTTCGATGCCGAGCCTTCGCCGTGAATTGCCGCGTGGTTGCCGGGCTGTCCTGGGCTCATGCACAGTCACTGGCGCGTATCGCGCGTTGTTTATTTCTTCGTACTTTGGTTATTTATTGAATGCAGAACGATTCCTATCAAGAGTTATCAGGACTCTCGACGCCGGACAATATAGCTCGAGTTCGTCAACTGATCCAACCGCGATTTGCTGAGTGCTCACAGTATAGTACATGATCATGCATGGCTTTCGGTAGCCAAGAGGTTACGAGTTGACCAGTTTCTGTATCTGAGCTCATTGTTTCATACCGTATCAGTGGATATCTTATCAGCATTGATTATTACGTTGCTATGATTACATGGGGCCGGCAACAAGATGGCAAAGGATCGGAGTTTGAAAAAATCGAACACGAGGGTTCATCGAACCCTTGCTACTAGGCTTTATATGAGAACGAATATTCTCTTCTCAAAAGACTAGCTAGCTAGGCTAAGGATAATCTCATCAATGCGGAAGTTGAGATGATTTACACTCAAGTTGTATCAAAATTACATCAATATTACAGTACAAGCAAGACGCCTCTTATTGTCCAAATCCTCGGGGTTCTACTACGCCAGTTCGACATAACGTTCCACTAATGTGAAGACCGTCAACCGATCGCTCAACAAGATCAACGTAAGAAACTTGCCTTCCCAATTCGTGACTGCCTCATTCCACAATTTGACTTCGTGTTCTCTAGTTCCTCCGAAATGCTCTACGAAAACATTACCGAACATACCCTGTTCCCTCGCAATGCTTTCTGGTCTCATCATCCGCTCCGTCGCTGCTTCCAGAGATGTCGGAAGCATCTTGACCTATCCAACGCCAACGGCCATGAGCAAACCAAAACCCCAACGCGAAGCACAGCCAATACTTACAGTTCCATTTCGCTTATCTTCGGCCGTCAGCTGGCTCATAGGAGGCGCAGATAGCTTGAGTTTCTTCTCAATACCACGAAGGCCTAGTAAAAAGATAGCGCTGATCGCGAAATAAGGGTTCATATCTGCGCCAGGAATTCGGATTTCTAAGCGAGTAGCTGCTGGAGGGACAGAGGGAGGTGATATGATTCTTATTGAAGCCGCACGGGAATCATAGCCGTATGTGATAGCATTGGGGGCCCAAAAGGCTTCACCGCTGACCAAACGTTTGTAGCCGTTGATTGTAGGCACGAGCTGGGGTTCATCGGTCGATCGGTATTCGATGAAAAGTGGGGTAGTGACCTACCATAGGTACGACTGTAAACATAATAAGTAAATCATTGGGTGTAGGTTTTGTCGTACAAGTGCTTACCATCTGCGATTCCCTCTAGGATACCAGCAAGGAATTGTTCGGCTTCTAGACTGAGAAATTTAACATCGTCGTTAGCTGCTCCGGATCTCCCAGAAGAGAGTTCAGCATCGGAAACAGCGAAGACGTTCCTGCCTGAATCATCGCGCAGAGAAACATGAGTGTGTCTATGACTTTTTAGCATATGAGTACTGGGGTCAGTTATGCAGACATACCCGCTGCATCCAGGGAGCTGTTCGACAATTGAGTTCAGCTAGGTTATGTTACAATAAACGGAGGAGCTTACGTTTCCCCAAGGCTTGGCCATAAACGTAGGAACCACACCATGCTTCATACCGACACTTTTGGTCAGGTACTTGAAGAGGATAGCGTTATCTGCCATTCGAAGCGCGTCTGTATATGCCAAAGCAGTCTCCAAAACTCCAGGCCCGGTTTCAGTATCTGAGAAACAGTCAACCTGTGCTTGCCACGATATGAAGGCACGCGTGTACTTACGATGACCTTCGATAGGCACCCCAAAGCGAGCGGCTCCATCGAAGATCTCATGGAAGTAGTCATTGTTGAGTTGGGTACGCAGGAGTGAATATCCATGCACTGTTCGACAAATGAACCATGAGAATATTATTCTGACCCCAAAAAAGCGTACTGCCGGGAGTGAGGGTGTGAGATTCTGGAACTTTTTGGCTGCGAGCGATTCAGGTGTTTCTATAAGGCGAGGATCAGATTACATCGAAAATCTGGGCGATGGAGACCCGTACCCTTGAAGTTGAAATACTGCAAAGAGCTCAGTCAAGCGAGAGGTAGGGTACCAGGGATGCTCACTTCGTATTCAACTCCAGCATAACAACTTCTATGCAAGCTTGCAGCTCTATCCGAAGTTATCTTCAGAATTCCACGTGGATCAACGACCAACGGTTCCTTCGTATCGGGATCTAGGAAAGACACCAAGAAGAAAGGAACATCGTTTTCCCAAGGAATCCTACGAAATGTAGATAGATCGATTGAGGCGAGGATATCCCGGTAGCCGTTTTGCTTGTTGGCGATCAGGAGCTCGCGCGAGTAGACAGTGTCGTGCATGTCCCAACCGCTAATCTGTTTAATCAGGGGTTTGTACTTGGATGGAAGAATGACTGGGATACGCACAAAATGACACTGCAGAATCCAAAACCATCTGATGAGGCGGCACTTAGAAACTTGTCCTTGGACTAGACAGCGGTAAGGAATGGCGTAGTGGGTGTACTTGACACTTTCTTACCATGAACTTTCCCCTAAGAATACCATCCACTGAGGGACCATTAGTATTTGATGCACTGTACACAAAACACGCGTTGAACATAACATACCATCGATACCTGATGTAGAGTAATTATTAGCCTAGAACGATTGAAGAATTTTGCAAACATACCAGCAACCTTGATCTTGTTATCATTCCGAAGAAAAGTTTTGAGTTCCTCGAAAGTCTTTGGGCACCGGTGGTGGAAGACATGGAAGAACTTCAGAAGAGAATCACCGCAATGACGTAATGTTTCTTTCTCTATCATGGACCAAAATGTCGAGCCATATTCCGTTGTTAAATCTCTGGTCACTCCGACACACATCTCGTCTCTAGATTTCGGCCATGCAGCTCATCTTTTTGCAGGATCAGGTAGGCTAAACTCTTCGCACTTTTGAACTCGTTTTTACTATCCAAACAGCTGATGGAATACTACGCCTCTACGACCTATCTTCATTCAAAGTCCTCAAAGCCATTCGCGGACTCGGCGACGAAATATCATCCATCGCTTGTGTCAAAAGACCTGGGTCAGAACTTTGCGATACCTGGATCGCGTGCGGCAACAGTGTACAAGTCCTTTGTTTATGTTTTGCGTAACGCCATTTGACGCTTCAGGCATCAAGATTTCTCTTTTCAAAATGGATAATCCTGCTATGATAATGGCTGCTCAAGACACACTAAGATCTATCAAGTTGACTGAGGACGACGATGATGTTTTGAACGAGGTAAAAGTTTTTCGTTATCTGTATTCCGGACGTGTTACTTACTCGGATCAGTAAGATCTCGTTGAACTCGAGCAATAAACATCTCGCATTTTCTACAGATCTCGGTGTGGTCGGTGTAGTTGACCTTTCCAACATGTCAATCGTCAGGATGAAGCAAAAACACGCAAGTGTGAGTACAAGGCTACCTGGTTCTCACCGAGATTTGACGGCGCCCCCAGATATGCGGCTGCGTCAAATTTGTACCAGATAGACCCAGAGAATTGGTCAGTGCTGGATACGACGAGACCTTTTTACATTTCGATTTCCTCGAGGGTACATGTATATCCAAACATGAGATCAGTGTGTAATCTGCACCTCTGAAAAACGATCAAGGGCTTCACGCCAACATCTATGTAGGTTCCTCACAAACCCAAACCACCGAAGGGGTTTCCCTTTCTCCGCCTTTCATCATGTCCACAGCGATGTCTTCAACTGGCATACTCGCGGCTGGAACGGCGGATGGGCATCTGTGGCTCGGACTCGGAGGTCAAAAAGGACTCGGAAAGGACAAGATCAAAAGATCAAAAAAATGGAACGGGCTGTCGGATGAAGAAAAGCAAGTGTATGTCAAGGTTGCAGATGGGCCTATTGTGGCAATGTACGTTGGTTAAATCTTTGAAATTATCTCGTTTTTAACCTTTGCGCAGGTCATTCTCAGCTCCTACGACTCTTACTGCGTCCACTCTCATGGGCTCCATAATACAGTGGGAGATCAGTAACGAATCGAGCACTGAAGATACCGTGAAAGAGGTGCGGCGAAAAAAAAGCACTTGGGCTGGATAAAGTTAATGCGTTGGTTTCGAACGACACAAAGATCGCAATCGCGGGTCTCACAAAGGATGGAAAAGGGATTATCGAGATATGGGATAAAAGTGTACCAGCACATACGTCTACGTCCGTATAGGCCATTTCATCTATGTACTACTTTTCCCGTTTGATCTCGTCCTCCAATTCCGCAATGCGTTTCAAATGGGTCTCCCTCTGTTTTTTGAGCGAGGCGAGATACTCCGCATCAGACAGTGACTTGATTCCTATCGCTTGAAGGAGCCGCTCTGCCCATTTTGGTGCTTCATTTTGAGGTGTGTTCGAAGTTGTCGAAGGCTTGGGTTCGGGGTTATTCTTTTGGTGAACGAGGTATTCCAGTCGGAGAATTCGTGACTCGTTAAACATATATTGAAGCAAGGTGCACAGTACACCACCTGACACTGCGCCTGGAGCAATAGTTCGAATACCTCCTGTTGAAATATAAGTACAGAAAAAGCAGCTTTGATAAAAGGTATTACGCACCAGTAAAGCCCCGTAGAATTCCACCTGTGATTAACCCACTGACACCAGAATCTAATAGTCGGTCCGAACGAATCTCCGAAAGCTTCAAATCCTCCAGAGAACTACCACTTGATCCTTCTTTCCTCCTGCGTTCATACTGTGCAAACGGAGCCGTCGACACTAGCAGCGGACTGACCACAAATTCGCGTATGGCTTGAATAACAATCGGTTAGCGGCGCGTCCTCTTCAATATATATATTTTTACAAAAAAAAAAACACACTAAAGAAAGTAGCACCAGAAACGCCTCCATTAATCCCAGCTGAAAGCGTACGGAGCCCTGTGTTTGGCTGTGCGGTTATGATTCCATGAATCCCAGTTCCAAAGACAGAAGCAGCAGCTGATGGGTAGGCGAATTAAGCGGGTGAGAAGAGAAACAGCGAAGAGTGGACTTGCATGTAGCGATTGTACCCTGCAGCACTGAACGAGAGCTCATGAAAAACGTGAGAAAGAACGACCACGTGCATAGCTTTGACGTTTCCCTGGACCCTTTGGGCCTTTATACTACTTTAGAGTCTGTCTGCAAGGTGACGAGAAAAGTACAGCGTTCGCTGCATCAAAATAAGGAGGTGGGTAAAAGGCTGTAAGTTAACAGGCTCTACTCCAAGTGTCAAGCGCGCGGCCCAAAAAGCGCTAAGCCTTTTTTGCCTGCCTCAGCCTTTTTCTTTGCTGAGCTTGAGTCGATCGCAAGTCGATATTCGATAGATAGATAGTAGATCACTTCTGGTGTTCTCGATGTTCTTATTTGACTCGGATCTATATAGTTGTTGCTTTCTTAGAGTTCTTTTTCCGCAAGTATTTGACTGAGGAAGTTTGAAGCAACTTTGGTTGCGGAGTGTGCCTCCAAATAACTGCATGGAATATTCAATGTACGTGCTATAGCCCGATGACCCCCCACTTTCCTGATAGGATTGCTGCCTCCGAACACCCCCAAAAACATCATCCTCTTTCTAGACCAACTGTAACGAAATCTCTCTGGTTTACTCTGACTATCTACCACTCGATTGCGGGTTTGAGGCTTTGAGGAGCGAGGAAGACAAGGGAGTGAATGCACCGATTGGAGACCCAGTGGGCCACCGTAGTGCCACTGTACAGATTATCTTCCGTGATCACCAGTTCAGCATAGCGTAGTCTGTCCGATTTAGAATTTTGGATTGATTGTTGTGGCCCTTCGAGTAATGCCAGACTTACCCTGGCTCGGAATTCCCGACTGCTATAACGAAAAATGCATTACCACCAATCCTCTTGAGCCTAACTCTGCACCAATCGATTCTCTTCCGTCTCCCCAGTGCCAAAGCTATGCAGTCTTTCAAATTCTCTGAAAACATCGATGAGTTGTTCGTTCGATCACAGAATGAAGACAGGTTTTGCTTGCAGTATTCGCATTTTCCACGAGCGACTTGGAAAAGGAGACGATTCTTTGACCGGGTTGAGGTTCTTGACGTTGGGTCCTACTTTAAATGCCCCGACAATAATTTCCTGTTTGATCTCGTCCTCCAATTCTGCAATGCGTTTCGAATGGATGGTCCTCTGCTTTTTGAGCGATGCGAGATACACCGCATCGGACAGAGGCTTGATTCCTATCGCTTGAAGGAGCCGCTCTGCCCATTCTGATACTTCGGTTTGAGGTGCGTTTGGAGTTTGGGTTGGGGGTTATTCTTTTGGTGAACACCATCTGAAACCGCGCCTGGAGAAATAGATCGAATACCTCCTGTCAAATTATAAGCACAGGATAAGCAGCTTCGATAGAAGGTAATTGCATACCAGTGAAGCCCCGTAGAGTTCCACCTGTGATTAGCCCACTGACGCCAGAATCTAATAGTCGGTCTGAACGAATCTCTGAAAGCTTCAAGTTCTCCAGAGAACTACCACTCGATCCTTCTTTCCTTGCGTTCATACTGTGCAAATAGAGCTGTCGACACTAACAGCGGACTGACCGAAAATTCGCGTATGGCTTGAATTGGTTAGCGGCGCGTCCTCCTCCATTAATTCCAGCTGAAAGCGTATGAAGCCCTGTATTTAACTTTGCGGTTATGGCAAAGACAGAAGCACCAGCTAATAGGTATGCGAATAAGCGGGCGAGAATGGAAACAGCGAAGAGTGAAGTTGCATGTAGCGATTGTACGTTGCAGGCAGCGAGAGAGCTCATGAAAAAAGAACGGCCACGTGCCATTGTAGCTTTGGCGTGTTCGTCAAAGTGTAATTCTGATCTCATCCAGTTGTCCAGGCCCTTTTCGACGAGTGGAGACAGGTAGAAGCTCTCTTTACAAATATCGACCATTCCCAAAATATCCTCGCAGTTTGCTACTATCTACGATGTGAGTTCAGCTCTGAATCTAAACCACCAGTACTACCAGACTTTGACCAGACTATCTCTCTTCAAATCTTACTCTATTGAACTTCAGGGAACGTAAACCCAGTGAACATCCCCAATTTCGTGCAAGATCCGATCCACCAGCCGCTGCCCACGTCCACAGTACAAACTTTCTACTACTTTGGCTGATCTCGCAGATACGAGGATTTTTTGACCCTTGGAAGAACGTATTCGTCGTATGATCGGTCGAATACCTGGGCTCTGGAGAAGCATCAGCATGAATTTAAGCGTGTCCCAATTGCTGCCAACTCGGTTACCTCATTGACTTGCATATAGTGGTTATGCTTCCAAACCACTGGCATTCGTATGGCCCGGTCCTGGTAATCGTATCTAATGTTTTATGGGGCACAGCACCTCACAGCACAGAGGATACGCTTGAGCTAATTACCGTCAATGATGAGGCGAAGAAAAAAGGATTGGGTTTACAACAAGCTTACAAAAGGGAAATAAGGCTATGTGAATATGTATGGATTACTACAAATTCTCCCGCAAACGGACCTTCCCTGTCACCACTCTCGTCGCTCTCATCCTTTCTCACTTCTCGGTACGACGCCGAGACTGTGCGGCGCGAAGGGATAGGCCACTGCCACATCATGACGAAAACGAGTCTCGTCGGTACTAGTAGGCTATGAGTGCGGTTGCTCAACCAACTTGCCCTTGAGCTCCTTAATGCTCCTCCTTCTCAGCCATATCCCTGTCAGCCTTGGTTTTCAACCTTTGACTGTCCTCCAAGTCTTCCACTATTCATTAGTGAGTCCCTGGGTACAGCTTATCAATATGTACAATCTGAATAGCGTTGGTCGGAAGGTGTTGAGATGCGCTCCCTTCCATCTTCTGACTTGAAATTTCGCTCTGTTGCTAATTATCATGGTCGGGCCAACTTGAGCCGAACTGGAACGCGAGAGTTGACATTTAATTTCAAGCGTACTTGGGCCTGCCACCCATGAGAGCTTGAGTGGCGCAAAACTTCCCTAACTTCTCAGAATGCTGCTTGTTCGTTCTATCTGTCGATTCCATTTGGACTTCTCGACAGATGCTGGATTGTTACCGGACGATACATCAGGGTGGGTTGAGGGAAGTGGAGTGGAGTGGGATCTAGTGGGATCATGACGAGTGGTTTGTTCTGGAAATGAACCAGTAAAGGAACGGGTCACATCCATAAAATAATTCGACACATACTTTCCGAATATTACTGGACTTACATGATAATCACCATCTTGATTGCTGGAATCGATAAGGGGTGCGGCAACTATTAGGAGGCCAAGGTAGACCTAAAGCACCTCTAAGAGACCACGGCTTAACAGAGAAACCTTGTTAGTTAGTCACCTTGTTTAACAACGACAACCTCTTAAGGACTTGGTTACCAGGCTAAGGATGGAACTGTTGTGAAACCACGGGTCATGAATCATGATTGTTGATCAAATGACAGCTTTTGGCACTCTTGTTCAATAACACCCACTGTACCTGCAGTAGGCCACTACCATGTCTGACTGGGATACAAACCGCTCACCATTTGCCCCGATGATTGGAACCAATTATATTCCCACCGCAGCTGAGCTGAACAGGCTCAAAGCTATGCTTGTTTATTCTGTGAACAAGCTCTCTTCATTGGAATTGGATATCGATCACGCAAAGGCTACTCTAGACGTGCTTTTGCGCGAAAAGCAAAGAGTCAAGAGCTACGTTGATGCCCATAGAGCATTGCTCTCTCCAGTGCGCCAGATTCCTGCAGAAACGCTTGCAGAGATATTTGTGCAGTGTCTTCCATCTGACCCTCCGTATGGCCTCCGGGATCTCACCAAAGCTCCGCTCCTTCTGACCACCATCTGTAAGGATTGGAGGCATATCGCCCTCACTACTCCCAGGCTGTGGAACTCGTTACACGTCCATCTTCCAGTCCGTTTGACTGTCGAGGCTTGTGAAAAGCGCGTTCAGGGCGTTATCGCCTGGTTAGAACGGTCTGGTTCCCTCCCGTTGTACATCTCCTTGCATGGGTCTTTGTACGGAATGTCACATTATCCCGACACAGCTCCAAACCAGGAGAACTTGCTTCGGTCTGTTATGAAATTCAGCCACAGATTTGGAAACGTGTATCTATCACTGCCCTCGTACATCTTAACCATTTTTGGCGAGCTTGCACCACCTAATTTTCCCAAACTTGCATCTTTACGGATGCGGGATCCGGGTGTTGGCAATCTGGTTCGGGGAGAAAATTCCCTTGTAACTAAACTACATACCGCCGCAGAGAACTTTGCTCTTCTAAGTTCCATTATTCCCCGAATGCCTGGTTTGCACGCACTTAGCCTGCAGTTATTCTTCGGGGGCAACAAGTATTCTCTGTTGCCTTGCAATTGGGAACATTTAACCAGCCTTACTGTTTCGTGCCCAATGTATGCTGACCAAGCGCTGGATACTCTAATTCAGGTTCCGCAGATGCGCTCACTAGACGTGATGATTGATTTATCTCGAAAAATTCCTCACTGGAAGGACAAGGCAACTGTGTATCTAAACAATCTGAGCAAACTGCGATTATCCTTTTTGCCAGCTCGATCATTGCATATGGTCTTTGAAGCAGATATTCTCTCCATGTTTCGTTGCATCCGCTGTCCAGCTTTGCAATCATTCGGCTTTTCCTGCCCTATGTTTGTTGTAATAACCAAACTATTATTCACGTCACTCCCATTAGATATGCTGGAGGAATTAGAGCTGGAAGCGAGGACAACGCCAAAGGTGTTGGCGGAATGCCTGTCATTAATTCCAAATCTGACCAGCTTTAAATACAAGGACCCCTCATATCGTCCTTACCTTCGACAGCCCCGAGTTAGTTCTCACATTCTACAAGACTCGCATCTCGTGAGTCTCACCTCTTCACCCAGTAACCCCACTCCGTGTTGGCCTCGACTCGAAAGCATCGAGATCTTTGGCATCGATACACGCACGCATGCCTCCCAGGAGGCATTCACTAATCTTTTAACACCTGCAGCATTGACAGAATTTTTGGGCAGTCGGGCCCAGTCACCATTGAAAACTTGTCATATACTTTTCCAAAACCAACCATCTTTTTCAAAAATAGAGCTGGATATTCTACAGAGCCTGGAAAGGAATGGGTTGAACCTTCGCTTCCTATACCTTGACAGTTCAGCTGAGTTTGAGCATGATCTACCCGACACGGTTCTGGTCCCCTTTTCTCATTCTATGATTTGTAAACAAATTTCCCTGTAAATTTCTTCGTGAATCTTTTTCATTAATTCTAAATTGGTGATACGCGTGGTACAAGACTCAACCTTAAACGGGCACTGCAACGCAGGTCTACGGATTAAGTTACGAAGGAACGCATGGCGAACCATGACACTGGAGATTGAACTGGGAAGAACTCTCGACCAGTTCCTGGATTCAGCCTCGATATTGTTTTTCAGTTGTAAGTAAGTAATGCTAGGCGCTTGAGCACCTTCTTAGCCTCTTTGTTGGCGTCACAAAATCGATCCTGTGATATAAACGAAACCAGGACCAGCCTGAGGATTAATGGTACAGCCTGGTAGTTGCTTCGTAAAACTTGCGTAAAACAAACAAATGCACAAGTTGATTCAAACTGCTCCAGTGAGTTCATTTGTTTCGTATACTACCCAAGGGCTACACGAATGACTTTCCTTCGCTAACAAGAATCAAGACTAGACTAGCTGACCGTCTTTTTCCAAGAGAATACTCGTTCGTATATTCGATTCTCGACATCAACAGATCGCCCTTCCTTTTACATGTTGGCAGTGTCCTTTGAATTTCATAAACAAGATCGTGACTAGCTCTTTACAAACACCTGATATTCTTTCTCCCATCGTGGAACAAAGTAATCTCGACAATTGTTCGCAAAATGGTCAATCCTGGCGGAAATACAAAGGCATATCAGTGAGGTCAAACTTGTTGAGAAGACAGCCACACTTACGTATCTTCCGTAATAAAGAGTTTGAGGTTGAGTCTTCGAAAAATATTTCCGAAAATGAGGTATAGTTCACACCATGCTAGACTACAAGATATCCAATTAATCAAGTACCAATCTACCCGAGAAGTGATGTATACTTCAATCCTAGACTACAAGAAGGAACGGAATGAGTTTAGGTGCCTGATGGAGCCGGAGACAATACTCACCATATACGAGGCCCTTTGCAGAAAGGTGCCAGGTCGAGCATCATTTGATTGGTATCTTCGGCTAGCCATCGATCCGGATTAAACGTATACGGGTCTGTAAATACATCGGGATTCATGTGGAGAAATATTGTACCCATTTCGACGACAGTCTGCAGTGCAACATCAATTGGCAGAACATTTAGTTGGATTAGAGAATCACTGACGCCTGAGGGGATCTTTAATCCACCTACCTTGGGAGTTGATGGGCCTACGACACGAGGGAGAGGATGGGAAGCTCCCATTGAAAATCGGAGGACTTCTTTAATGAATGCTGTCTGTGAATAAAATAAGAACTGTTCAAGTCAGGTCAAAGTGGCATATCACATACCAATTAAGGCAGCTTTTCAAGTGCGGTATAGCTAATCGGACGATCTTTATCAACCCAGACTTCCTCAAGCTCTTCCTCGAGTTTCTGCCGAATAGAGGGGTACTTCAGCGCATAGAAGGTCCCTATATTGCAAGCATTCCCGACGGTGTCGCTACCAGCACCAACAAGAACGAATGCTTCATCCACGAGTGATGATCGGGATGGACGCTCTTGACCTTTTGGTTCCAGCAGATGGTGGAAAACTGTCTCATGCTCTGCCATTGTCAGTGTCTCAGGATCGTTGATAAAGGACTCGATTTGGCGTTCCCATCCGAGTTTCATCTTCAAGTATCCCTCAAAGTCAGGTAAAAGCCACAGGACAAGCGTTTCCGGAACGCTTAAGATGAAAGTTACGCAGAAAGGAAAGTGGCGCTGCAACCAGAACTTCTTTACAGTTTCCCGTACGCCTCGTAAGATTGGATGAGAGAGACCAGGGCTTTCGAGAATATCAGATGATTTAGCAAAGCAGTAGGAAGTTATAATGTCGGTAGTAAGTGCGCAATATGCAACAGCCATCGACACGGTTGTGCTTGATGAGTTGTAGTTGTTTTCAAGTGTCTCTAGAAACTTATCAATCTTGTAGGTTCTTTAGGAAGTCAGGAGCTTTATGTATATGAAGTGACACGCACCTTTTGCTGGATCGTGTACTCAAGAGACATCACTGCTTTCCGGGAGAACAGTGGCTGTAGTAATCCCCTCCGCTGCTTCGCAACTTCTGGGTCGCACATGAGAAGGGAGCCTTGAGGAGCATGGACACCGACGGCAGAGTAAAATTCCCGGTCCTTCACCAGGGTTGAACCATAAGTATAGATATCATGGTAAGCTTGCCTGTCATTGAAATGAAGCTGCGGAGCCATGGTTCAAATTTAAAAACTCTTTTCTGACGTTGTGGACTACTGACAGTGTTGGGACCGATTCTGATCACTGGACCTGTTGGTCTAAAGTTTGATATTTAATCATTGCCAGGTTCGTTTGGCTTACCGTGTAATTTATGCAGTCGTTCAATTTCAACAAGGAGGCCACCTCGTTTGACAATGTTATGATACGCTTCATACCAATGGGTGAGAGCTGCTAAGATTGGCCCTGGATGATTACAAAGAGGGTGGAAAAACAGCCTGTAAATGGCTAATACAAAAAGGGAGGAAAGCGCAGTATAGAGAAAGAGCAGACAGTACATGGCGAGGGAAAGACAACAATCTACCACTGTTGCTCCAATTTAACTCAAAAGGAATGGAAGTCCCACGAGGAAATCTCATGGTCTGACTCTCAGAACCACGAAATCTCAGGCCTGACAATATTAATGTCAGAAACATTCTATGGATGCTTAGGACAAAGCACTTACGGAACGAGGCCTTAAAAGGAACCTTCCTGTACCTGGTGACGTGATAATGAAGATGGTAAGACTAAAACAGTTCCCTCGTAAGGCTGTAGCTTAAGGGAGAGAATAACAAGGTTCGTGTTTAACCACGACAACCTCTTAAAGGCTTGGCTACCGGATGAAGATGGAATTAAGAGAAGAAAAAACGTAAGGTTGAGGTAAATAATTATACATATTTTGTAACGTGATAAACATGTGATCATATGGGCCCACAAGTATGCTTTTACATCTGCGATGCTCGCTCAAAACTCAAGAACACACCCCTCGGCCTTCGAAATCATCCAACTCTTAAGTTACATGAGTCAACTAGCACTCCACTCATCAACTCGACTAGTTCTTGTTAGAGATTGACTTAGCGCCTTAACCCGAAAAGGGTTGATTACTTATTCAGGCGATTTATCATCCTGGTCCAGAGAGGAGCCCCTATCAACTCTCTCTCTGTACCAGGTATGTTGACTTATGATACATTATTCATTTGTACTACATATTAACTATCGACTCTCTCTCTGTACCAGAATTAAATCCTATTTTAACCTTGATAGGTTATGGGCCCCGTTGCACTCTAAATTCCTTGTGAAACACTGCTAAACTATCCTGATCCAACCTACTCATAATGAACGTCAAAGACGAAGACCAGATATGTATGATTCTACCAGAGAGAGGAATGAATGGAAACGATTCACCCTCACTCCTATAAAAGTTAACAGCAACGGCACAAACAACTACAGCGAGTTCAAACAAAAATCTAGGTTTGAACTTATCGCAGCAGATTACTGGTGCCATATCAAAGGAGACGACTACGATCCTCCAAACATTCCTAAACTCATTCATCCGCAAATTGTCGATGGAATAGACCAGAACGATGGATCTCAGCGTCGTATTGCTATTCATGGAAATGAAGCCATTGTCACTGCTGCAAAGAAAGCGGCAAAGCCTTGGTTAGACAGGGACAGGAAGATCCTTGCCATCATAGCAAAAGCTGTTCCTCTTGACAAAGGGCACGTTGTGGATGACTGTACATCTGCTCGAGATGCTTGGATGGCCTTGAAGAACAAATTTGAACCTAGTAACTCTGTCATAGTGACAAACATCAAGCACCAGATCATCGGGAATAGGTGTGCTGAAGACAATGATGTTGTCAACTGGCGGGAGATCATGGTCCAACTCTATAACACACTCCGAGATGCTAATCCCAATATCATGTCCGATACTGAATTTGCCAGCCATCTCGTTACCCTGATGACTACTGAACAGAAGTGGACAAATTGTCATGATTTTCTCCTCAAGAAACTTAGGATTGGCGAGGTTACTGGTCACCCCATCACTTCAAAATTTGTTATCCAGCACTTGAAGATTGAAGAAGTTAATCGAGGCGTTTCTTCCTCTTTTGTTCAGATAAACACTATCGTGAATGGAAAGAAAAAGGCTAAACCTACCACATCCACATCCAATGCTGCCATTCCTAGCGCCTATGCTACTGTTTCTGCCAGTGCTGTTCCCCTTGAGCAGCACATTGGACCGGGTCCTTCCAACCGAAAACAACAACGAGACAGTTGGCGTCCCACACCTTATAACCCTAACCAACGCCAACATTGCTCAAATCTCTTCTGCGATAACCCATATTGTGAGACACCTATCAGTCATCTCCAACAGGATTGCTGTTCCTATAAAGGAGGGATGGTTGGCAGATATCCTTCTAATTATTGTGGAAGGAGAGACATACATTTATCTCCAGATGCCCGTATCTTGGAACGTCGAAAGGAGTTAAAGGAAGACTCTTCTAACTGTTTTGTTGGTTCTGCCCACTTCTCCAACGACACTGATGATGAAGTTCACAATAATCTTGACCCCTTGGCTTACATGCTAGAATCTTTCCAGATAGCTGACGACGATGACAAAATCCATATTGACAAGGAGATTGTGGTCAATGTCATAGCCTTGAACAATGCCGTTGTCAGTGACAACAGCGTCAACCACGACACATCTTTCATGACCGTTCACTCTTCCATGATTATGTTTCTTTTAATCCACCACTCACTGTCTCAGGTTTTGGATCCAATTTGACAGCAGCAGCTGTTGGTAAAGGAAAAATTGTCCTCAATGCAACTCACAACAATTCTTCTCGTGTCTTCTCTCTTTCAAATGTCTTGCATATTCCTACTGCAAGATGCAATCTCATCTCTGGGTCAAGATTAGACAGAAAAGGTGTATGCACCACTACCAGAGACAATTACATTGTCTACTTCACTTCCGCTGGTGAGGCTTTTGCTGGCAGAAGTATTGTCCAGGACCTGTACAAAATGACTGTATCTCCGATTAAACCGTCTCCAGATCACAACTCAACCTCCTTGCAATCAGATCTGATGGTATCTATGGTACCATCAACTGCCGTGCTCTTCGGCCCAGGTACTGAGTCTGAAGAATCGAGGAAGGTGGGTTTTACCACCATCTAATGGGCCACATAGACGTTAAAGGCCTGAGGAGCGCGATGACCGGACTTCCTCTGGACGTCAACAGCGTCAGAGTCGAGCACTGTTGAATCTACGCCCTCGCCAACATTAAACGGCTGAAATTCCCAAAAAAATCCTCCAACCACACTACTTGCCCGCTCTTCCGCATTCATTCCAACATCTATGGCCCCTTTCCAACTGGATATGGGGCTTTCGCTACTTCATCACCTTCATAGACAACTGTAGTTGTTTCATTGTTGTCTTCTTCTTAAAACAAAAATCTGAAGCTCTTAAATCATTTATTCTATTTTGCACTGCCGCCGAGAAACAACTTGGGTAAAAAATTATCTTCCTGCATGCCAACAATGCCAGCAAGCTTGTTGAGGGTCAATTCAAACAATACTGCGAAACTGAAGGAATTACCTATGAAAAAACTGTCCCGGATGCTTCCCCACAGAACGGTGTTGCAGAACGAACAAACCAAATCTTAGAACAAATGTCACGAGCTATGCTCGTCGATTCACAGATGATGGCTTGGTTCTGGCCATTCACAACACAAACTAGTGCTTATATTAAAAACAGAGTACCTCACACCTCATCCCATATCACACCTTTTCAAGGCTGGTTCAAAAAACAACCAGACCTCTCTCATCTTAGACCCTTTGGTGCTCTTGTAACTGCACCAAAGTCTAACTCAGATGAAATTGGAAAGATGGAACCTCGAGGGGAAGAAGGTCAATTTGTCGGATACACGAAAGACTCCAAGGGTTACCTCATATGGTTTCCCACTTCAAAGTCAGTCTGACCTCGATGTGATGTAGACTTTCATGGCTTCCCGAGTCATCTACCATCTCCGCCTCTATCAGACATCCTCTGGGATGATCTGACTATAGACACTGAACCAACACTATCTCAAAACAAGTACATGTTTCTTCAGTGGTTGATATACACAATGTTAACCTGTATCACAGGCTTTATCATGACACTGCTGCCTTGGATGATTTGTTCAAAAGCAATCGTTTTAATCTCAAGTGCATAGTTATCCATTACTAAGGGACTAATTCTAACCTGTAAGTTACAGGCCATCCCTGGACTCTAACACCTCTGATACATCAATAACTGACCAAACTCATGAGTGTGTATTGATCCTAACTTTGAAACTTATGCCCTAACACCATCACAGTGCTGAAATTGAAATGTCAGATGGTACTACCCACGTTGAACCTTGTCACAGTACTCAACCAAGACGTCTACCCACTTGATACCATGTTGACCTCCTCACAGAATCCACCGTCAAGGGGGGGCACAACACTATCTTACTCAACCTCCTGAATTCTACTCATGATGAAGAAATAGAAGTTGAGTGCACCACCAATGACCTCTCTCCGTTGACAAAAGCGTTCATAGCTACCGAATCCACTTTTGTGGGAAGCACTTTGGAACATTCCATAGACGACATCCACAAAATGGATCCTGAAACCATTGAACATGCAAAATCTTCCGTATATTGGTCACACTGGTTGTCTGCCATCTATGAAGAGTTAGAGTCTCTTAATGCGAAAGGTGTTTA
This sequence comes from Rhodocollybia butyracea, assembly GCA_015501585.1. NCBI lineage: Eukaryota > Fungi > Basidiomycota > Agaricomycetes > Agaricales > Omphalotaceae > Rhodocollybia > Rhodocollybia butyracea. The sequence goes on along the minus strand of JADNRY010000137.1, from coordinate 23,574 downwards.
TGAGGAGATTGAGGATTTACCTCCTGGCAGGAAGGCCGTAGGCTCAAAATGGATATTACATATTAAACGAGATCAAGATGGGCTCATTTCTAGGTTCAAAGCTTGCCTCGTTGCCAAAGGCTTCACCCAAATACCGGGTCAAGACTTTAATCACACATTTGCTCTTGTTGCTTGATGGGAATCTATCAGAATGGTCCTCACTCTCGTTGCAGAACAAGATTGGGAGTTACAACAAATAGATGTTAAAACAGCTTATCTTAATGGTCCTCTGGATGAGGAAATCTACCTCCGCAAACCATCCATTGTTGGTTCAGGCTACTGGAGACTGAGAAAAGGCCAATACAGTTTGAAACAATCAGGTCATCAATGGTATCTTGAACTGCACAAGAAGTTAACATCTATTGGCTTCATTAGAACCGAATCCAATTGGAGCATTTATTACCGAAACTGTGGAACCAACAAATCTGTCTTGGCTACTAGCATTGACGATATGCTGATTGGATCGAACTCCACCAGAGAATCAGATTCAGTCATAGACAAGCTCGCCTCACTTTTTGATATCACTGACAACGGTGAACCCAACTTCCATCTCAGCTGCAGAATCACACGCGACAGGGAAAACTGCACAATTCATCTTGACCAAAGTGCATACACTCAATCTATTTTTCAGGAATTCAACTTTGAAAACTGTAACTCAATAGCAATGCCTATGGATCCAGGCTGTCGCCTCTTCCCAGACACAAAAGAGCTCACTCCAGAGGAAACCGCTAAAGTTAACTCTTTCCCTTACACCACCATTGTCGGAAAATCAATGTATCTGTCCACTTGCTCTCGTCCGGATATCTCGTACATTGTCCGCGAGTTAGCACATTTCATGTCCAATTATGGACTCTCACACATCACCGCCACTAAACATTTACTGTGTTACCTCAAAGGCACTATTACATATGGTATCTGGCTTGGAAGAAAGAATCCTACTTATCCCTTCATTCGAGCACTGTCAGATTCGGATTGGGGAATGGGCGATGAACAGAAATCAGTTTCTGGATCTGTTATCATTATGAACGGTTCCCCAATCTCATGGAGTTCCAAACAACAATCAGTCATTGCTCTATCTTCATGTGAAGCAGAATATCTAGCTACAACACACTGCGCCAGAGACGTTCTATGGTTCCAAAATTTATTCACCAAACTCGGATTCCCTCAATCTCTACCGACAACCATATTCTGCAACAATCAAGGAACAATTGCGTGCACTCACAATAGAGATGTACACGAGTCCGGATCCAAGTATACTTGGATCCGGAGCGCAAGTACTTGTGGCCTAAAAGGCCTGACTTGTGACCCGCGGCTGACTCGTGGGAAACAGGTCACTGACTCACAAGTACTTGTGGATCCGCACACTAATCAAGTAGTTACAGCTATATTCACAAGTATTTACCATTATTTACTTGCATACAGTGATTGTACAGTGTATAATGCTATTAAAAACCTGTACTTTACTTGTTACACTAATTTCATACTATGGTATGAAGTAAAAATGTACTGACAGTTAGGCTTTGGATTGTAGACAGCCTACGGCGATTGGGCGCTAAAATTGTGTGTGTGCTGTCTACAACCTCAAACATGTGTGGCAGTACTTGATAAGTACTATAATAAATATGATACTATTAATTACTGTAAGTTTTGATCACCAACAACAAATATATGAGTTCATATTGCTTGCACAAGTCACACAAGTACTTGCAAGTCAACAAATGTCTGACTTGTGACCCGCGCCTGACCCGTGGGAAACGGATCCTGGGATCCGCAAGTCACATACTTGCGGGTTTTCCCACGGATCTTACCTGCGAGTACTTGTGAAGACTTGGACTTGTGGACATCTCTAACTCACAACACCCATGCTCACAGCAAGATGAAGCACATCTCCATTCGAGAGCACTTCATTAGAGATTGCATCCCCAAATGTCTCGTTGATGTGGTGTACATTTCAAACAAAGAAAACATCGCAGATATATTTACCAAGCTGCTACATTGGACTCTGCATAAACAATGGGTAAAACTTCTTGGCCTCGATGCTAGTCAAGGGGGGGTGTTAGAGATTGACTTAGCACCTTAACCCAAAAAGGGTTGATTACTTATTCAGGCAATTTATCATCCTGGTCCAGAGAGGAGCCTCTATTGACTCTCTCTCTGTACCAGGTATGTTGACTTATGATACATTATTCATTTGTACTACATATTAACTATTGACTCTCTCTCTGTACCAGAATTAAATCCTATTTTAACCTTGATAGTTCTTGGACAACCTTTACTTGGAGGGGCCAAACTGTGTTTCAACAAAAACCTTTTCCACGCCATTGATGCGACTGTCAAACACAGAGTAGAGTTTTGCAATGTTGTCGATTGGGACACTTTGGGTTATCATGCTGGGAGAGTATGAGTGAGTATTCATCAGCAACGACATCGAGTGCATAAGGGATAGATATGAAAGTATGGACGAACACATCTGAGAGAAACATACAATGTAGCATCAAATTTCCCTGGGATGATATAGTCTTGGAAAGAAACTTTCCAGTACTTTAATACAGGTGCTTGACCATTTCCGATAAGGCTGTAAAGGTGGTCAGTAATCAGTAATGTGATACCGAGGCAATGATAAGCAAGGAAGGATTATGAAAAAACAGACATAGCAAACAAAACTTAGAGTGTTCTAACACTTACCGAACACCTTTCTCCATCAGTGCCCCCACATTCACACCATTTGCATATCCCCCATACACTGCAATAATCCCACAACTTCCCATCTTGCGCACAGAAACTATCATCTTGTTTATAGTTACAGGCACATTGGTTTCTAACAGTAGATTTTTTTTAAATTTTGTGGAGTAAGGATTTTGGTTCGTGGAAAGTACCTGGGGTGAAAGAGGACGTTGATAGTTTTGTCAGTAGTTCATTAATGGTATATAGGTAGGTAGTGGGTTAGGTAAAACTCACCACAATCAAGCGCTACATCCAACCCCCTTGGGCAGATTTCATAAATCCGCTTCGTAACATCTTTGTACTGGTTAAAATTGATAGTCTCGATACTGGATTTGCTTTTGGCAAAACGCAGCCAAGAAGGAATTTGGTCTATACCGATGATGCGGGAGGCTCCTTTAAGGAGTGCCCATCTGGCAGCACATTGGGAGACTCTGGGTATAGGAACACACAAGTCGAGTAAGTAATGCAACAAGAGTCGAATTGACGAGGTACTTACCCAGATACCAACTACATCCCCTATCTTGATGCCGGTATCAACGACAGTGTGGTAGCTAGTTGGCAGCACATCCAAGAGGTAGATGGCTTTTTTGTTGGTGACACTATCTAGGATGGGGAGAAGGTTGACTTTGCTGATTGAGATGCGGACATATTCAGCTTGGCCGCCGGGAAAGCCACCGGTGAAGTGGGAGTAGCCAAAAAAACCGGCTTATGGTTTATGTCTGTGGCGACTTCAGTGAAATCAAGGGAATCAAGGGAAAGAGAGAAAAAGAAAAGAGAGAGAGAGAGATTTACCTGTAACTCTCTGCAAGCTGACACTGCAATTTTGGAGGTACCTGTGGTATGGCAACACCACAATTGACTTCTGAATGATCTTGAATCAAAACTCTGCACATGGCATATATAGAATTCAAAGGAATATCACTTTTTGGGAAAGCCCGGAACAAACTCTCCATTTGTGATAAGCCCTAGCCAATGGGTTTTCAAGTTGTGCCATGCCGTGCTTGTGTGCTTACCTTTACATGCGTGCCGCCTTTTTGCTGCTCTTGTATTTGCTATTCTTGCCTCCCGTGTATGCATGTCAGCAGTGTTCCCTTCCTCGCTGCTCACTGCTCTTGCACTCATTATTCCTGCCTCACACATGCTGCCTTCCTCAGCTCTTCCATTTGTTATTCCAGCCACATTCACGGTTCAGATTGGCTGCTTCAGAACAATGACGTACAACTGGGCCCCAAAGAAACTTCAATTCGGCTGGCATGTGCTTCTAACATGTATTCCTCAACACCACATGTTTATTTGAGCTGGGAGCTCAGATGGAATCAATTGTGTTTGGATAGGTCATAGTCTTAGGTACAACTCCCGCTCTTCTCTCAACTCTCATATCTTAATTAATGAATGGTTACAGTGTTACTACTACCTACCTATCTTATATATGTAATGAACTGGAATAATTTTTTTAAAACATCTCACCTATGCACACGCTTTTTGCCAATACTGGGATGATTACAAGGCCCCAAATAACACTTGTTTTGCCCTCCAGATCCATTGCAACTATCAGCTCTTGGGCAGTCAAACTCACGGCATACAGCACATCCCCGCTTTTTCCTCTTTCTGGACTGTGCATGTGTCACAGTTTGTTGCGCAGTGCCCGCTGAGGTTGATCCAAAAGTGAGCATTGTCTGGAACTGTGTAATCTTGGTCTGTGGCCTTTGAACCTCGTTTCTACTTCCAGTCTTGTCCCTACTTCCAGCCTCATTCCTACTTCCAGAGGTTTCATCCCTACTTCCAACCTCTGGAATTAGAAATTGGCATCCAATTGATTTTGGCCTTGAGAGTTGGTGTATTGAAGAGCCATGGGATTGAATGATGCCAAGTCCAAGCCCAGAATGCCTATGCAGCCAGTTAATTCTATCTTTCTCAGGTAGATACAATAAACTTACCATCCACAGTTGGGTCGTGCTGAGGGCAAGTACTATCTTCCGGGTCAAGAGGTATTGCTGGAAGTACTTGAGCAACATGCTCAGGATCATTGAGCATCTCTAAGTGAGTTTTGACCATGTTTGCATTGGAACCAAGTGCCATCGTTGCTCTTGAAGTCTGCTATTCCAGCAACTTTTTGTGGTGGCGCATAAGCTGTTCAGGAAGCTTGTATTATAGACATAGGTTTGGATCAGTGACTCCGGAGTCCTGTGTCTACACTTTAAGGTTCCACATCTGTGCAAACTTGATGAAGTCTATGCCTTTCCATGCTTGGGATGCAGGAATATCTGAACAATTGTTTCTGATTTCTGGAATTCCAAGAAAGCACCTGAACTCAACATACTCGGCTTGAGAATGGACCAGAATAACGGGGTAGATGGTCCGTTGACACAGCTGGAGGTACCGGTAGCATCAGCAAAACATGTATGCACAGAAAGCCGCTTTCCAGCACTTTCCGGCACTGTCCAATGCTGGAATCGGCTGTATGGTGCCTGACAACGGCTCCAGTCCACCCACATTGTGCTGATGTCGGGCTGGTAACATTTGTGGAAAGCCGTGCTAGAAGATGCGAGAGTATATCATGATGGTGCGGTAGCCCTTCTATTCAACAAACAGGGATAGTGGAAATGTTGTATTCTTTCGCAAGAAGAGGTGGAATCGGAATGATGCCAAATAATTCAGATGTTGCAATTCTAGTTGCAAGCATAGGTGGAATACAGAATGATGGGAGAGTGTTCAATGATATAGCAAGCTCAACAATTTCATCTGTGAGCCAGATATCAAAGTGGCTCAACCACTTCTGACCAGTATGATTGAAATGTCCAACCTGGTAAAGCAAGGTTAGTACCATTCTTTTATGATGAGTTAAAACTAGCTTGCCGTTTATTACAATGCAGAACCCAGTTACTAAGCAGTGATACAGTGAGCTCAGGAGAGGCTCAAAGAGATCCGAAAATTCGACAAATAACCATATGTACTCCACCTTCAATGGAATTGGTCCCATGTATGGTCTGATATAATGCGAGGCCATCTCAATCCCATCCTACAATATAATAGAGGGGAATACCTGGTGGATCAGATAGGAAACCACAATGAACACTATACAGGAGTGATTCACAGACTTTGCATAATTCCTTTGAAAACAAATGACCATGTCCTTTTTTCCAATCAGAACTGCAGACAATGTCTCGAAAACTATTGAAGAGACTTGTAAGGTCAGCTTCCAACTTGGTAGGTCCAGGTATATATTGTTGCACATGGTGATTGACCCAGTCCTTCCAAGAATGGACCACATATTTCCATGGAATGTTTTTCTCTTTGAGTACTGCCTTGACTGCCTTAACATCATTGGTGTCCAGAACTAGAATGGTCTCACTGAACAGATGAGCAAACTCTTTGAATGCAGAGTGAGATTTAGGAAGAGTTTTGAGCAGACGGTCCATGAAGTGAAAACATCATCAAAGACATGAGGTGGGATACTTCCAGACTGTTCTGCATGTTGATTGAGCAAGGTTTGACAATATTGGAGTGCATCAGTGATGGTATTTTCTGGGGTGGGCCCATGTTCATTCTCCTTGATATCCTCCTTAGGTGAGAATAAGTGTTAATATTGTGATCCCATCAGAAAAGACAACTTACATTTTCATTTGCATCAGAGCCCATACTTTCCTCATTGTCAGAGACTTCACCTTCATCATTGTTTTCTTGCTCAATACAATCCACAATCTCTTGTGTTGAGCCAGCTGACAGGTCAGCATCTGGTTCAGTAAGCGGGACTGGAGAAGGTGCAGGAAGTCCAAGGGTTGAGTTTGACAATGGATCCATAGGAAGAGGTGGAGTGATAAGTCAGGAACATAGTGTACATTTTTGTACTACCGCTTTTCCGCCATGCTCAAACATCTATTGAACAGTTTGTGAATGTTTTGACAAAATTGATCCAGGAACAAGAACTTCATCAATTTGAATAAGGGAGTATGCGGATGTGATTTTAGTGTTAGTTTTGGTGCCGTTGTTGTCCATAACAAACTCTGCAGAGCCAGTATGTGTTGTTGTAAAAGGGGAAAATTCAGATACAAGCTACGCTCATCCTCCAAATGTGGGGACAAAAGCACACCAGAGGGTAGAGATGGGTAAAGCCCTGGGTCAACAACCCGATGGGGTCTCATTCCATAAAACTAGGTACTTATATACTATACAACTGTATACTACACTATATAAGGGAATTGACTTGCTATAAGTCCAGGCAAGTCATTATGAGTCATTTAGAATCATTGCACAGTCATGCACAGTCAATGACTCAATGCACAGTAACTATGTACTACAAATGAGTCAATGCAATATTGACACATTACGACTCCAGTCCATATGAGTCAGTTCAGGTTTGTACACGGAGGCACTTGCAAATATTCCAGTCCAAATTCCTACAGTATGCTCAAGTACAGTACCTTGGGCAATTTCCTTATGAGCAAGTGTCAAGGTCACAAGCTGACCAGTTTTGGCTTCTGAAGCCCAAAGCTGTAGGCCTACAGAATCTTGATGAGACAAAGAAGTGTATGTCTGCCATGCACACTCAACTTCAGTGGCTAGCATAGTAGTATTTTCATCAGAGAGTGATGTCTCAAGAGCAATGTTTGTTATCAGGGGATACTGCTTTTTTAGAACCCCGGCTACTATTGATGAAGGATTGGCACAAGGATCAGTCACTACTCCCTTGACCTTGGCAAGTTTGCCTAAATCAAGGAAAGAACTGCTGGATTGATGCAATGCTGCCATGAGTTCAAGAGTAGAGAAAGTAGCTGAGATTGCCGAGACAGATCTCTCGATACTGTAGTCAACTTTGATGATGCACGGAGAGGTGAGAAGGAGCATAGACATGTTGGCATACTGTTGACTGGAAGTTGAGTGACCTATACAGAAATATTTTCAGAAAATCTCTCATGCCAAAAAAAAAATATACCAACATGAAATATAAGGATTTTTCCAGCTGTTCACAATTGTATAGACTTGAGTTTCTTTGGGCTGGAGAGACAGCATACAGAGAGTCCAATAAGAAGCTGTTCAGAAGTAGATAACTGCTCTAGACTCTCAAGAACCTCCTCACATGCACTGTTGATAAGCATGGGATTGTCAAAATACTCAACAGGTACCACTTCTGGATCAAGTTTAAACTTTGGTAAGTTTCTTCCTGGTTTGCTGACAATATGCTGAACACCATCCTGAAGCAATTCGGTCACATGCTCATGGAAATCACATTCAGCTAAAAACTAAAGATGTCCACGAGTCCAGATCCAGGTATACCCGGATCGGTCTCATGTACCTGTGGACCTCAAGGGGCTACCCGTGACCCGCACGGATCCGTGGGAAACGGATACCGGGATCCGCAGGTATTTTAACACGGGTACTTGCAGGTACTTGCAGATCCCAGTCAACACAGGTACTCACAAGTAACTTGTGAGTACCTGCAAGTATTTAGTACTTATACATGTAAGGTATGAGTGTGAGATACTCATTAGTACATATAATAGAGCATGATGTGGGTGGAGAACAGTGGTCCTTGACTGATACAAGTCACAGAGTTAAAGAGGGACTACATTCATCATGATTGTATAGTACTACAGTGCATATAGCCACTTGTAACTTGCTACATGCTAGGTGGACACATGAGCTACTCAGACAAGGTCCAATGCATAGAGGAGAGCATATTCCAGCCCTTATTTGAGCAGAAAAAAATTATTCTTGCCCTCCCACAAATACTTGCAGGTACCTGCAGGTAGCTCAAATTTCCTTGGATCAATACCCATGACCCGCACGGATCCGTGGGAAATGGATACTGGGATCCGCAGGTAGACATACCTGCAAGTACCTGCGGATAACCTGGACTCATGGACATCTTTAGATCAGGCAGGTTGAACTCTCTGTACTTTTGAACTTGTTTTTACTATCCAACTAGCTGATGGAATTCTACGACCTATCTTCATTCAAAGTCCTCAACCCATTTGCGGACTTGGTGACAAAATATCATCCATTGCTTGTGTCAAAAGACCTGGGTCAGAACTTTGCGATACCTGGATCCCCTGCGGCAACCGTGTACAAGTCCTTTGTTTATGTTTTGCCTATGCCCATTTGACGCTTCAGATATCAAGATTTTACTTCTCAAAATGGATACTCCTGCTATGATACTGACTGCAGAAGACACACTAAGATCTATCAAGTTGACTGAGGACGATGATGATGTTTTGAATGAGGTAAAGTTTTTCTTTGTATCTGAATTCCAGACATGTTACTTACTTGAACACAAACTAGAGCCCATAATGGCTAGAGATGTCCACGAGTCCGGGTCAAGTATACTTGCGACCCGTGGCGCAAGTACTTGCGGCCTATAAGGCTTGACTTGTGACCCATGGATGACTCGTGGGAAACGGGTCATTGACTTGCAAGTATTATCCACAAGTACTTGCAGGTCATACAAGTACTTGTGGATCTGTCTATTAAACAAGTAATTAGAGCTATAGTCACAAGTATTTACCATTATTTACTTGCATACATTGCGTGTACAGTGTATAGTGCTATCAAAAACCTGTACTTTACTTGCTACACTAATTTCATACTATGTTATGAAGTAAAAATGTACTGACAGTTAAGTTTTGGATTGTAGACAGCTCACGGCGATTGGGCGCTAAAATTAGTGCTCAATCGCCGTGAGCTGTTCACAACCTCAAACATGTGTGGCAGTACTTGTTAAGTACTATAATAAATATGATACTGTTAATTACTGTAAGTTTTGATCACCAATAAATAAATATATGAGTTCACAAGTCAGGCAAGTACTTGCAAGTCAACCGAAATTTCCCAAAGCCTGACTTGTGACCCGTGGCTGACCCGTGGGAAACGGATCTTGGGATCCGCGAGTCAGATACTTGCGAGTTTTCCCACGGATCTTACCTGCAAGTACCTGTGAAGACTTGGACTCGTGGACATCTCTAATAATGGCACAGTTCATATACCCATTTATCATTGGCATTGTGAGGAGCACAGGGATTATACATGGAGATGGAAAGAAAACTGGATATTATGCTGGCATAATTGGAAGTATCACTGTTAGACCTTTTTTCTTTCATCAGGAAAAAGTCCTAAAGCCCAGGCTCCCCAGAGACACCCCCCCAATCCTAGGCAACCTGGGGCAACCTGAGGCATCCTGGGATACCCAGGGCTCCCCAGGTTGTTGCCCTGGGGCTGACCTGGGATGACCTGGGGAAGCCTGGGTATCCCAGGTTACCTCAGGTTGCCTAGGATTAGGGGGGTGTCTCTGTGGAGCCTGGGCTTTAGGAACTTTTTCCTGATGACTTGTGCATCTAATTCACAGTGAACTCTAGGAATCAATGTTTTTTCTAACAGAGTGTCTAACGGTATTCTACTGGGGACGTCTCTTGGATTTGTACAGTTAGTAGACCCTGTCCCTTGACATTGGATGTGGATTCAAACTCAAACTTCACAGGTCATAGGAGAATTATTCTGCTTGGACCTCTGGGAATGTCAATTGCCATGCTTTGTTTAGGGATTTCCAAGAATTTTGTAGCCCTGGTTATTTTCCGCGCCTTTCAGGGTATATTCAATGGCAATATTGGTGAGCTTGTTATCCATGAATGTTTTTCAGCTGTACATGAATTAACCAAGATTCTGATTTTTGCAGGGGTATCAAAGACAGTTATGGCTGAGGTTCATCATGTCCCCTCTGTCTTATTACCTTCATCAAGTGTACTTATAGATTACCGACTCAATGAATATGGGGGATGCCTTTACACTCATTCCAATTATGTTCACTGCCAGCTCTGCTGTTGGGTGCATTGTGTTCAGCCCATCTAACACTCATCAATTTTAAGTTATTGTTTACAGTCCTGCTCTCAGTGGAGTTCTTGCTAGTCCAGCCGCACGATGGCCAAAAGCTTTTGGGAAGTTCGTGTTTTTCCACAATTATCTTTATTTTCTTCCTTGCGCCGCCGCTGGATGTTTGGCATTGTAAGGATCTAGGCGGAATCCTTCGAGCGCGGGTTACAAACCTGGAAACCAAAGTGCAGATACGCTCCGTACTGCCGTTGTTCAGCCGAACTGGGAAAGTTGGTTTGAGATGTGAGAGGATGTGAGTGTAGAACGGTTCCAAAGTGCCTATGGGATGTAAGACTCATGTCGGGATTGTCCAAGGGACTAATGTAAGGATGGCAGGTCCGTACAGGCGATAGAATGAACTCGGCAAGTAAGCCTAAGAGTAGATGAGTTTCCGACTCGAAGGGTAGGACCCACTAAGTGCAAGCGGCTTTGATAGCGATATGAGCGGAAGCGGAAGGTCAAGCGGTAGCTGACCTGATGCGGCGCAAACAGAGCGGAACCAAATAGATGATAGTAGATTGCAGAGGTTGTGAAAACGATGGAGTGAAGAAACAGATAAAGCGAGAAACCAGAACACACAAGAGCACACGAGTCAAGGGGTTAAGCAATATTTCCCATCTACTGTACTTGACATGGTACGGAACTATTTAAAGGGTACTCGAGGACCGGAGTAGCGATAGGTAATAATCCAAGAGTAGAAAAGACAAGAATAGCCAAAAGAAGTACAAGGGATGAAAGACAATGATGGACATAAGCGGAAGCGGCGGGATGAGCATAAAGCATATGTATGATTGTAAGAATGATGGAGAATGGATCGGCGGGATCATGGAAAGTGTACGGTGAAGGAAATAGTAAGACAGAAGCAAAGCGGAAGTGTATCAGAACCGGAAATGCGGCGGAAGTGGGTTATGTAATGGGAAGCAGGAAACGTCGGCAGTCTGTATATGCCTAGGGCATGACAGGCATTTGTAGCGTTTTTCTTTGGTTATCTCCTACTCTTCATCAATCCCCAGAGGCGGTTTCAAAGGTCTTTCCCTGTATCAATTGAGCTTGATTCTGGGCATATTCGCTGTAATAAATGGGATTTGGAACCTGTTTGTTCTAAGAAAAGTTCTTAAAAAAAATATGTCCTCGGAAAATGTACATCATATTGTATGCGTCCTTCCTGATTATTTTCCCGCTTTTGTGGATCATACGGGAAATTACTCATGCTGCGGGACAGTGGGACCGGGGGGCTGTAGGAATTTGGACTGGAATATTTGCAAGTGCCTCCGTGTACAAACCTGGACTGACTCATATGAACTGGAGTCACAATGTGTCAATATTGCATTGACTCATTTGTAGTACATAGTTACTGTGCATTGAGTCATTGACTGTGCATGACTGTGCAATGATTCTAAATGACTCATAATGACTTTACATGACTTGCCTGGACTTAAAGCAAGTCAATTCCCTTATCTAGTGTAGTATACAGTTGTATAGTATATAAGTACCTAGTTTTATGGAATGAGACCCCATCGGGTTGTTGACCCAGGGCTTTACCCATCTCTACCCTCTGGTGTGCTTTTGTCCCCACATTTGGAGGATGAGCATAGCTTGTATCTGAATTTTCCCCCCTTTACAACAACAGGGGCTTGCACCACTTTTCGCATCATCTTTATTCTCGGTATCGCTGGAATCTTGTCTAGCTGGTGGACACTTGGTTGATGTCGTCCTTATTCCTCTTTCAATACTAATAGGAGTCTTCTGTTCTTTCCAGCTTCCAAACAACAGGCTTTAGATGTAAACTGTACTAGATATAGCCAGGACTCCATGCTTAGCATTAGAAGGAGTTTATACCTCTATATACACACATCTGTATGGATTGTCAGTGTATAACAAGTCTGCCTAGGGAAGACTCTGGAAGACTACCTTCATACTAGAATCAGAGCGCTGCTCCTGCAGCAATCCCCAACTCCAGCTCAACTTTCCTCAGGCGGCACATGGAAATGTGTATGGCAAGCGTGAATCGATTTACAAAATTGCATTAATACAGATTGTAACTAATACAAGGTAAGAAATAATGTATAGTTTTTTTAGTTTAGCTACATTCATTCAGTGAAAGATGAAAGAAAAATATTAGTTTGATGTTCATGTCATCAGTGATTTTACTTTTCCTTTAGTGTCAATGTTGGCGTTGGTGGTCCTAGTACTATGACAAGTAACGGTTTTTCTCACTCCACCAGTTTTGGGGGCAATTGGGTGATGACGTTGGTTGGAGTCGTTTGGGTTCAGGAGTGGCAAAGGATTCACTGGTGGCGCTGTGTTTTTTTAGTGCTAACCAGGATTCACAAGAAAAGAGTCTTACTAGCAGTGGGCCAGCGCTATCACATGGCGGTTACTGGGGCAGAAGGGAAGGTGGAGCCATATACATGATTTATAGTAATATAAAGTTTCAGAGTCGAATTGATATGATAATTATTTATTCTGGGAACTTGCTGGGATCTGGGATTAATTCCCTTTCGGCCTTTGTCCAATGGACGCAGCCAACCAATCATATGATCATGTCCGTGCTCTTCAAATATGGAGGTTAAAGTCACCATGAAACAGTGCAAGATGACATTGTAGCTTCCTACCACTCAATCCCAGACAACCAACGTCTGATCTTCGCACAGTGGACTCAGAAGCAGCTTTCAACGTTAGTCAGAACTACTTTTGTAATCTGGGTGAAGACTGATGACATCTGCGCTCATCAGCACATCATGTACAGTTTCGGCGGCACATCTACAATCTCAGCATCTATGTACAGATACCACTACCCCTACCACTTAAATACTCTCTACATATATCCAGCAAAATATATCAAGTTCTCCCCTCAGAATACATCTACTTAGCAGCTTGATCCCTCGGTGCAATCATATCCCAGCAATGAAAGAACATAGAGCATGTGATTGTGCATGCTATATTTTTGTGGTTATTCCCCTCACAAGCATGAACTGAGAACCAAAGCCTAGTAGAAAAGGTAAAGCTGTCCTCCTCAGTGACCTCTGTAAATTTGCTCTCCATCCCCAGCAGGATTATACTCTAATGCACCTGTGTACTTCAACCACCCATATGTCAACTTCCAATCTAATCGCCGTCGCAGAGCAATTGCAACACTTACACTTTCTACAATGTTCTCCCCTCAGTGCCTCTGCAATATACCGATGCTTCTGTGGTTTCAATTCAGGTTCTACTAGGTTCTACGCACTTTTCCGAGCATATAGAATTGTTTTCTGAGAGCTTTGCTTTGTCGAATATAGCAGAATATATAGCTCCAGTTTGGGTTGAGGATGATGATCTAAGGATGTGATCAGTGCATTTCTTTCCTAATCAGGATATATTATGGCGGAAGTAATTATCACTATAACGGTATTCCCCGACTCTGACCGAAGGGAAGAGAGGGTCTTGTGAACCTGGTTTCTTATTTGATTTTTCTGGTGCCTGCAAATGACGAAACTCTTTCACACGCTGATTGCGTGACGAGATTTGTGATAACGTTTGTCATGAGTACTAGCTTTCTTTAAGTTACCTTTTAACAACCATCATCATATCTACTTCGCAGCTAAGCGCGTGAGCCTGTGATCTGCTGACCGGTCGCATCGAATTCCACTTGATTGTGCAGCAGGTGCGCACGCCCGGAATCTTGAACCAGTCTGTGTCATTGAACCTTTGCACAACGAGGTTACTTCCTTGTTGTTCCTTCGCCAATGAGGGTACACAACCCACTCCACTGGTCAGGCCATCCAGTGAGTAAACCGCCGAGACAGGTAGACAGGCCAGCACCACATTTGACCAGGCAGCATGGCCCGATGAATTCCAAGTGTTGGTTCCATGCCGTGTAAACTTCAAAAGACATGCAGCACCCAGCAGTGTTGCAATATCACCTTTTTTCCTTCCCAGAGGCCACTACACAATCTCTGAATTGAAAAGTACAATCAACACTCGCAAAACATAATAATAATAACCTTGATCAAATAAAACAGAACGCGGGTTCATTTTCAATTTACAATATGATCCAACAAGATATAATAAGCTTCAAAGCATTCCGAAAGTCTCCAGAGCCTGTGTTCTGTACAAGTTGCTTCTGCAAGTTGAAGGCAATGATAATTTGGTCACAAGTCACTTTCTTCCAAGACAGTCGCACAAAAAACAAGCTACACAGTTCAACGGTGTAAGACCGACTTGTGCACATCTTCCTCAACTGTTACATAGCATTTCAAAGTGCAAAATAAACCAGTTAGTGAACAAACAGTGAACTTTGAGTTGAGTTGCATTAGGCGCCAATACATTATCAAGCGGATATTCTCCACTATCGGCGCTGGGCGTCCCATTCTACTCAGAGTCGGGGACTTGCCGTGCAACGCGCGGCGTTACCGATAAGGTACCGATCTTTCAGAACAGAAACTCGGCAATAAATTGCCCTCGTAATTACGCTGTTACAATAAAACAATACTTTGTTTATCGTCTTCCTTCGTTCAACTTCCAAGAAAATGCTTCTCGACATGCAAAAATGAGTGACTTCGCCCTCAGCATGAGTACTGACTTAACCCGTCGCACCTTGGCTGTGGACAGCAATCATCGTAGGACCAATATGCTTGTGGCATTAATATTGTGGGCATCTAAATCAACTCCAATCACCATTGGATCTGTACAATCGTCAATTCTGCTAACAGATTCGACTATTGAATCTCTTCAAGTGTACTGTTCTGGAAAATAATGTGAGTTGCTACTGAAACCGACATTGGTACTGTTTTCATCAACACAGACAATAGTGAATTTCCGAACTCATGTTCATAGGCCATAATTCAACATTTCTGATGATAACCCTCAGTTAACCCCTACTGGACTTCCCACTGAGCTTCCGTCCGACGGAGTTAATGGCAATGTGACAAGAGATTGACCTCACCGCAGACAGCGCACGCTCTCACAAGTAGGCGATAGGAAATCAATTTATCGAAATGTCGATGAGGACCGCTCATTTCGCATTTCCAGGACCTTAATGCTGGGTATAGAACTGTGACGTATCATACCGACCTGTATAATACACAAATAATACGTATTATACCTAAAGCCTCCGAGAAACCATGTATAATATGTATAAAAATCTGAAAGTGGTCTGAGCTCTCTGAGTACTCTAAGCATGGTTAAGTAGCCTTAGGATGCAATTTTCCAATGAAATACTCAAAAATTTAACATCAAATCCCAGTGCTTACTAGTGGTTTACTATTCAATGTTCAAAAAGGACGAGGACAAGCTGAACAACGCGGCGCGTTCATTTCTTGACAGTGATGAATTTGGCTTAGTCGACAAAGTCTTGGATACTGACCTACCTTTCATAAGTTGAGCTAAGTAATCTCATGCACTTGATGAGTTTGTCAATGACTCAATGATATGTTTTCTCCAAAGTTTGAAGATAGTACTCAAATGTGAAAGGAACTTTATCATCTCAGCCTTCCAGCGGAATGGACTGATGCGGACACAAAGTGGGAGGCAAACGGTATGTCGTGGTAGCCGTTCATTGTTATTATACACGTATTATTTTTCCTGCAGGAGGAATATGTAATTGTCTGCGCTGTTTTTGTTGTTCGCCCTACTCGCTGTTCGCTGTCATGAAGTTATTTCGCTCCTTATAGTTTACTGTATAATTACGACCAAATGATCGCGTAACGCGTTTGCTGGACTTGCTCTGTGTATTGGGTCTAATGACGTTTGGCGCTGTGTAGCTGTTCCGTATTACTCAAATGGTGTTTTAAAATTGTTCCGCTATACCTCATCCCTACAACCGCCACTCTGTAAAAAACATCCAGAGGTGGATGTGGCCCGTCAAAATCGGTGGCATATATCGGCCACACGCCACAAAAACCGATGTTTTGACCAGCAAAAGAGCTATATCAAGTATCACACCGCCATTAGCTCCGCTTCCGAGAGGAAAGCCTACTGAGAAAGGCTACATGATATCCGAAGTATTTTGTTTCAGTGCCTCTGAAATGGAAAAACCAAGTCAGTTTCTCCATTTCAGGCAGCCCAAAATTCAACATTTCAGAGAGTATCTGAATTGATGTCCAAAGTATTGAACTTCCCACTGAGCTTCCATCCGATGGAAGTTGAGGTAATGGCGGTGTGTATGACACTGTTACTTCCTCATATCACCCTCAGTCTCCATTTGCAGAAGTCGTGTTTGCTCAAGCTCAAGCTCGCATTTAGTATAAAGTGAGTTGCTTGGTATAGCCGTCGTTTCAATTTCCAGCGTGCCGCGGATTTGTTCTTCCTCTCGAGTCTCGTTGGTTTTCACATATTTACCATCGTTGCATCTGCCCTCTTCTTTGCGTGTCAGCTCAAGCCATGACATTGTGGAAAATCATCAGCATTCCCTTGGCTTTGGCCATCGTTGTTGCTGTGTTCTCGCGCCGACAGCGCTCGCTGCATCACAATCTACCGCCTGGTCCACCAGGCCATGATCAATCACAGGTCTTGGGCTGCAGATGGAACACATTCAAGGCATGGAATAATCTATATGGTAGAGCTCTTCTTGCTTTCCAGTACCCTCCGGTTTCTTGACAGCAGGTATCACAGGCCCCGTGGTATCTTTCTTCATTGGTCAACAGCGTACCATTGGTCTGACACTCTACTATTTATCAACAAAAACCACGTCTTACTTGTGTCCTCTCTATAGTGTTGGGAACTATGGAGGCGACCATAGACCTGTTGGAAAAGCGCAGCGAAATCTACTCAGATCGTCCACATCATATCATGGGGTGAATCTTCATCTCCCTCTGCTCTGCTAATGGTGCTCACGAAACTTCAGGGAATTCCTGTTCTCGGAGTTGCGCGGTTTTTCGATGAATTATGGAGCTAAGTGGCGAAACTGGCGAACGGTTCGCGTCCTTAGAAGCCTCTCAATGAAGACTCGGCTCATCTTAGCTTTTCCTAGCTCCAAAGCTCGATGTTCAGCCCTCAGGCATCACCTCAGGTCAAGCCCATGCAGATTCATGAATCTGCATTGTTATTGAATGACCTCCTCACGAATACGGATTCTGCGATAAATCATTCGATCTTACGAAGGTACGTGTTTTTTGGGAATTTTCTGAAAGGACTTGAACACGAATTGGAGCCCAGATACACTGCATCGTTGATGTTCTACCTCGCATACGGGCGTCGCGTGAAGTCCTTAAACGACCCGCTTTGTATGGCTCATGACGTCGTGGAAGAATGTGAGTACATTTCCTCCTTTCACTGCTGTAGATAAAGCTCACATTTTGATAGACATTGAAAGGTATGCCACAATCTCTGTTTAATTTGGGCTTGCAGTAGTAACTATTTTTCACAGTACAAAGTGGGTTATCATTCGGAAAAACGGACTAAGATTTTGAAATTGCTATTTTAGGGTACCCGGGCGGCACTTTATAGAGTCTGTGAGTATTCCTTTCTTGTGAACATAATTATCCGGAGACTGAGTCCAGCATTATCCAGTGGCCCATATTATTATGGCTCCCTGTAAGTGAACCTCTGGTTTTTGAACTGAAGCATATGTTGACGCATCCAAAGCGTCCATTACAGTGGTTCCGCCGTGAACCTGAACGACAGCGAGACGTGAATACAAATCTATACATGACAGCTTTGAACGACGTCAAAAAGAGAATGCAAGACGGCGCTGTGCCACCTTGCACAACCACTTATGGTATCGCAAAACAGAAAGAATTAGGCTTTAGCGATATCCAGTTGGCCTATGCTCTCTCCACTCCGTGGGCCGCAGGCATTGGAACTGTGAGTTCGAGTTTAATTTTTCGGATGGTAGATTTACTGATGATGCGAGCAGACAACCGCCGCGTTTGAGATAGCAATCTGTGCCTACCTTTTTTCTCTTGCTTTTTGAGACTTCTAATGCGTTGCTGCATAGTGGCAATGTTGCACTTCCCGGAATGTGTCCGTGAGGTGCAGGGGGAAATTGATGCAGTGGTCGGACGAGATCGCCTTCCCACGTTTGAGGACCAACAGTCTTTGCCTTATACGGATGGTTTTCATCAAGGAGACTCTGCGGTATGGCGAGTTACATTTGTATTGGGAAGACAAATGAATTTTCTGTTTCAGCTGGAGAAGCGTTCTTCCCACTGGTATTGCACACTCGGCAGCAGAGGATAACACTTATCATGGAATGTTTATCCCGAAAGGCATCCCCGTATACACCAATGCCGCGTTAGTAGTTCACCTCGTTAACTGAATTTTGATCTGCTCACCTATTCAACGTTTAGTGCAATCACGCACGATCCGACTGTGTTTCCTGACCCGCATACTTTCAAGCCCGAGAGGTTTATTGAAACTACTGACCCCAGGCTTATCAACCACAAATTTGGTTGCTTCGGCTTTGGGCGTCGAGTTTGTCCAGGTATACACGTTGCACTCCAGTCACTCTATATTGTGATTTCCAGGTAGGCCGACCCAACGCTTTTCCGTGAGATTTTGGTGTTGATCACCTCCTCTAGAATGCTTTGGGCCTTTGATGTGCTTCCAGTTTGTGGAGAATGGCGTCGAATATATTCCTGGAGCAGATGATTTCACCCTAGGTTTGGTCAGCCGCCAGCAAATCTAAAATACCGGCTTGTTCCCCGGTTTGAGAATGTAAAAGAGCTCGTCACCATGGAAGCTTGAACGTGCTACAGCGGAAGTTGGTGCTCTCTGACCTAGATGCACAATAAGGACATGCTATCCCATCATTAACATTCGATCATACAGATCAGATAGCCCCATTATCCCAATCGTCCTCTTTCAACTGCGTGCCTCCCTTTCTATCCTTTTTCTTTCTATGCAATTCAAGTACTCGATACAATATTAGAATAAACCATGTATACAACCAGTAACGATTGGGACGAATCTTGATGACATTCACCACGCCTATTGTTTCCCTTTGGCCTGACTGAAGTACAATTACGCCCCGACTTTATACATGCATCACAAGACGCTCACACAAAGCTCAAGAACACGTCCCTCGACCCTCGATAATCATACAACTCTTACATTCACCTACCTCGCTCCACTCATCAACTCGACTAGTTCTCGGACAGCCCTGACTTGGAGGGGGCCGAAAACTGCGTTTCAACAAACACCTTTTCCACACCGTCGATTCGATTTATCGAACGCGGAGTAGAGTTTTGCGATATCGTCGATTGGGACTCTGTGGGTTATCATGCTAGGAAAGTATATACATAAGTATTCATAAGCATCGACATCGAGCGCATAAGGGATAGATATGAAGGTATGGATGGGTGGATGAAAGGAACGTACAATGTAGGGCAATTTCCCTGGGATGATATAGTCTTGCAAAATCTCTTTCCAATATTTCAATACAGGCGCTTGACCATTTCCGATAAGGCTGTAAGAAGGTGGTCAGTGAGGCAATGATAAGGGAAAGGGTTACAGGGTTCGACCCGGTTTAAGGAAGGATCAGGAGAAAATAGACATAGCGAACAAAACTTAAACAGTCTGACACACTTACCGAACGCCTTTCTCCATCAACGCCCCCACATTCACACCATTCGCATATCCCGCATACGCTGCAATAATCCCACGACTTCCCATCTTGCGCACAGAAACTATCATCTCGTTTATAGTTTCAGGCACATCGGTTTCTAACATCAGAGTTTTTTGGACTTTGTGGACTAGGGATTTTGGTTCGTGGAAAGTACCTGGGAAGGAGAGATGTTAGTGGTTCAGTAGTGCATTAGTAGTAGTATATAGGTAGGTAGTGGGTTAAGTAGTGTCACTAAAACTCACCACAATCAAGCGCTACATCCAACCCTCTCGGCAGATTTCGTAAATCCGCTTCGGAATATCTTTGTACTGGCTAAAATCGATAGTCTCACACCAGACTTGCTTTCGGCGAAATGCAGCCGAGAAGGAATTTGGTCTATACGATGACGCGGGAGGCTCCTTTAAGGAGTGCCCATCGGGCAGCACATTGGCCTATGGGGCCGAGACCCTGTGTATAGGAACACACAAGTCGAGTAAGTAATGCAACAAGAGTCGAATCGGCGACGTACTTACCCAGATACCTACTACATCTCCTACTTTGACACCAGTATCAACGACAGTGTGGTAGCTAGTTGGCAGCACGTCTGAGAGGTAGATGGCTTTTTCGTCGGGGACGCTATCTGGATCGGGAGGAGGTTGACTTCGCCGATTGGGACGCGGACGTATTCGGCTTGGCCGCCGGGGAAGCCACCGGTGAAGTGGGAGTAGCCGAAAAACCTGCATCGCGTTGGCCGTACATGTAGTTTTGGAGTCTGGAGCGAAAGCGAAAAAAAAGGGTTATTTAACATAGGTTTTATGTATATTATGTATAGTAAGACCAAACACGCACGCATGAGCTGTTCGTTCGATCACAGAATGAAGACAGGTTTTGCTTGCAGTATTCGCATTTTCCACAGGCGATTTGGAAAGAGGAGACGACTCGTTGACCGGGGTTTGAGGTTCTTGACGTTGGGCCCGACTTTAAATACTTTTCCCATGAACTTCAACATCGCATCACGGTTAGTGTATCCGTATATCTCAGCACATATACAACGCGTTACCTCTGTCCCAGTATATCGCCCTTCTGCAAGGCCATTAATCTCGCCATGGTATCTAGTAATCCACGTAAGTAGATGTGTAGAGAATACTTGTCAAAGAATACTGTCACTTACAGATGTAGATCCGAACACATATCGTGGTCCCAGTCACCTGCAGAATAACATCGTCCGGCTCGTTATATCTGGGATAGGCGCATCGATTGACTCTGACATCCCCCGCGCCGAACCAGGCTAATGCCTTCATCGTGGGGTCCCCTTCGACATGGTTGTATTCAGGGTGGATATCGGTTGGGATAGTGCCTAATTGCTGGGTGATGAAGGAAAACAATAAATTTCTTTCTTTCTTTGTTCAGTGAGAGTCGGGGCTCGAAGACATAACATCTTTGGAATTTGTTCGCTATTGCTTGCATGATGATTTAGGATTCAAAAATGGCTTGGATTGAGGTTTAGTGCCGTTTTATATAAAGATAATTCGATGATGCTGCGTATGACGCCGATGGATATGTTTTGATGACGTCCAGACTCACTGAGAAGTAAATACTATACTCAGCCAGAGTCCAGAACGAAGGTCATATAAGCATAGCTATCTATGTACAATAGGAGAGGAAGCAAGTGTTAGCCAATTGTGGTATGGGAGGACATCGCAGCCCTTACTTTTATGTCTTCCTTAAACTAGAAAGAGCAAGAGAATAAGCATCAGGGATTCGGTTATGATGCGGGTTCTGTTCTGCTGGCACAAAGAATGAATGATCAATGCTAAGGCAGACGATGGTACGCACCTTTATTAGATAGACTACGGTGCTCTGCATACCGACAAAGAGCGCCCGGATGAATTTCTCTGTACATTCACGAACTTCAAGATTTAAATCAAATCCGACGTACTGCTCAGCGAATGATAGATCTGGTGCTGCCCACGGAGAAGATAGTTTGCCATCACTGCCTTGGACCGTGATAGGAGTCTGTAATAAGTACCGGTCAGAAATTTTCAGGAATGAATGAAGCAAAAGAAGAACACACAAGGCCGTGCACCGTATGTCGTTGAAGGATGGCAGGAAACGCCTTTGCAATCACAGTATAGCAGCCAACACACATCAATTCGAGATACCAATCACCAGTGGGCTGTTCCTTCTTCACCAATGCAGCTTCAAGAAGCCTCTGGAAGACATTAAGCTCTGCATGCAAGGAGACTTTGACCTCTTTTGTCGTCTCAAAGGAGGAGACTAGACCGGGAGTTCCCAATTTCAACGAATTATGAGGATAGATCGTTATTGACCGTTCGCGGAGTGGGCAGCACTCGATCTCTACTGGGTTTGTGAAAATTTTGACAAAGCTCGGCGAGACTGCAAGCCGTAGGAGGCGACGGGTATGGATTTCAATTGCTAGAAGTCTGTAGATGAATCGGGTCATGGAAAACCCTTGTAAAAGGGTCAGGTATAAGTAATAGTAATTGTGAGGAGTGAAAAACAAGACGAACCACGCCGTAAAGTGCCATCTGCATTGATATCTGTATCATCCTCAAGCTCAGCTAATCGAGTGAGAGCATCCTCGTCACCAGGATCGATCATTTTAAGCATTTCGGTAATGAGCGGTGTCGCCGAACTTCTACGAATCACTGCGTCAAGCTCTGAAAGGCACTTGTAGAGCATTGGCAAGATCCATTCTTTCTGTGTGTCGTCGTATAAATGAGCGATTCCTCAATCGCATCCAAATTGTTGACGATCGTCTGGAACATTTCCGCCTTATCGTCCCGTCACCCAGATCTTCCTTGATTCTAGCAACTCGTTTTGTCCATGGTGTGCCGCGTTTCGTAAGACTATGGAGGAACTTTGGGAAAGAGTGTTTGAGAACTATAGCTCCAAAGTCATTCTTTTGGGATTCGGTAGTAGCGTCTTCGAGGGGAGGCGTATTTTCGAGGGCAGATTGACTGGCGGTAGCGATCTGGGAGAGTTTGGATAGCAACTTTTCGAGGTGGTTCTTCGTCTTCTCTGGCACTCCGTTATTCTCGGCGACATAGATTTTCAAGGAATCTCCGGTGAGGCGTAATGCCACGGCGTAAACGTCTGATTGAGGATCATGAACGCAGAGAGTGGCTAAGGCGTTAGCCACTTCCAAGATTGGTTTATCAAAATCCCTTACAACAGGTGTATCTCTCGGTAGAGCGATAGTACCACCATGATCTTCAGAAAGATGACAATAGCTTTCCAGCAATGGAGCAGACATAGATAGGCTCGGCGTCGATTTAGATAGGATTTTGGGCTTTGGTCGATGTATTAAGACAGGAATGAAGTCTAACGACGGTCTCGTGGCCTAATGGCAAGGCGCTAGTTTCCGGTGCAGAGTTATACTAGCTAGAGATTGTGGGTTCGAT
>JADNRY010001369.1:0-10578 GCA_015501585.1 Rhodocollybia butyracea | reverse complement strand
GCTTCGTTGCTCTTGGGACCTTGGTTGCTGTACGAATGTTCAAAGGAATGTTAAACATACTGGTTTATATATCGACTACCAGAGGTTTTGTTGGTCGTGGTTGTTTCAACGAGTAAGTCTGGATGCTGTTCGAAAAGTACTAAAGCTTAATTGTCCCACAGTTTTATCAGCTAAATTTCACTGGGACGAAAAAAAACGTCGATATTCTCGGAAGTGTCAAAGTCATCACGTCAGGCACTTTCTTCCAGTTCCCTATCCGTCCGTCCAACATGAAATATCTCCATCGCACAACATCTACCGCGGTGTGAGTACATCTCTCATATCGTCTGACCATTTGTTCACCTTACCTACATGCCTCGTTTAGTGTGAGCGCCGTAGTGGGCTACCTGGATAGCATGGTTGCCGCAAAGCAAGCCGCGGCTCGTTTTGGCTACTCCATTAGTCCAAATCGTGAGCTTGTAGCTCTTGGAGCCTCGAATATCGGCGCGTCCCTGATACCTGGAACCTTGCCCGCTTTTGGATCTATTGGAAGGTAAGAAACTCTTTAACGAGGTAGCTCAAAATCCCTCACGTTCGCTAGGACGCGAATCAATGCGACGTAGGAGGAGTTACACAGATGGCATCCTTAGTGTGCTCCGCGTCTCCTACTGCAACATTTTTCCTGCTACCATGGCTTTATTATCTGCCAAAATGTGTCCTGGCATCGATGTAAGTTCCGTTCCAGATTTTTATGTGATTCTGTTGTTGCTAACCCTCCTAACCTGAACGATATAGAATTACACTGTCGTACTCTCGCTTTTACAAGAGACTCCTCATGATTTGATCTACTACTGGAAGTGAATGCTTTGTGCCCAATTATTACTTCAGTATTGAACGGTTCTTGTGTTGTACAGAATGGGCGCGTGGATGGATCTTCTTCTAGTCACTTTGACCTTTGTTCTTTCAATCGTCTGGAACATTGAGGTTGGGATTGTTGTCAGCTTGATCATATCACTTCTGCTTGTCGTACACCGGTCATCAAAAACGAGGATGTCGATATTGGTGAGTAGAAATGTTCCTGTGCATCGTCCTACTCATCTCTCCTGTCTTTCTTCAGGGCCGTATTCCTGGTACAGATAGCTGGAAACCTATCAACGAGAATCCAGAGGCTGAAGAGGATGTTTCCGGAGCGTTGATCATCCAGATTCGGGAGAATTTGGACTTCGGTGGGTTTGCGTCGCGTTTTATAGACTCTTGCTTCGATATTCACTCTCTTGTCTGTATAGCAAACGCTGCACAGCTTAAAGGTATGCTACTTGATTCTTTATACGTCGAATCTTCTATTCAATACTGGTCGCTTTCTTCAGAACGATTGAGGCGTTTAGAACTGTATGGCGTGGAT
Source organism: Rhodocollybia butyracea (assembly GCA_015501585.1). Lineage (NCBI taxonomy): Eukaryota > Fungi > Basidiomycota > Agaricomycetes > Agaricales > Omphalotaceae > Rhodocollybia > Rhodocollybia butyracea. The sequence goes on along the minus strand of JADNRY010001369.1, from coordinate 9,197 downwards.
AAGAGCCATCCTTCAGAAGATCCTCGCCGAACCCAGGCAACTGTGCTAGTATTTCACATGGCGGATATGGATCACTGTGATGCTAGGTATATTGAGAAAAGATCCACTCTTGCATTGAGCTGATGATTCTCGTATAGCGCTTGTCAGATATTCTACGAACTCATAGAAGAATATCGAGTATGTTTTTTTCTTCTTCGATTGACTGTACATGTTCTCATTCCCGTTACAGAGTCGTGGTGTCGAGATTTTCATTACTCATCTTCGTGCAGAAACCTTGAAAGTCTTTGAGAGGCGGGGATTGTTAAATTGCTGGGTCCGGATGCATTCCACGAGAACGTTGCCAACGCTGTGGCGAAAATACGATCTAATTCTTGGTAAATGTGGAAATGGACTTATCTCGACTCATATCTTGCACAGTGTGTATCTAGTTTCGATATATAATACATCTTGGTTATCCGAAGAGAGAATATCGCACATATAAGAGAGCAAGATAATTACAGTATAAGTAAACACATCCTCTGGTTGAGCCGCAAACCAGCCGCCCAACCTTCGCGCAGTCATCCACAAATTCGACATACATGAAAACAATCCAGCACCAATTTTCGATACACGTCCAATCCGACCAATGAGCCTCCGAAACAGATCACACTCTCCGAAGCATTCACAACCCGGGTGTTTCCTCGATGGAATCGCCAACGACGATACAGATTTGGTCCGCGAGGTCCTGGCACATGTCCGTAGTACATTCAATGCAAGCGGATCCCGGGCCTCGAAAGCAGCAGTGAAGACCAATGGAGAAAGCGAAGACAGCCACTTTTCGCGAGCCATATAAGCGTGAGCACCACGTTCGGCACGACGGTAGCAGACAGCCTGAAACGACGGAAGCACAAAGTCCAGTGGTACATACGGTTGAAAGAAAGGAAGCTGTAGCGAGCAAACGTGATATAAGCGCTCATGGTCCATACCATTGAAATATTGATTCGTTACCTCTTCTGGTGAGCCACGAGGCTGGTCGTGCTCGGAAACAAGCAGAGAGGCTTCAAACTGTCTTGCTTCCCTCTAACTTTTTCGCCTGCGCGAATAAAATGTCTAATGTAAGTTCCAAGAAGTTTCAAGTAACGATTTATGTCGCATAAAAGATCTTTTGAATTTTCTACGCGTGTGATTACGGCGGTGGAGGTTCTACCTTGAACCAGCACCTCCGTCAGTCTCTTCATCACCCCAACAGTAATCTCCTCCACAGGGTTGAAGGAGCTTCACGCGTCGTTCATCTGTAGATGCGTCGCATATCCGTGGCCACCTTACCAGAGTGCCAGGACCAGGCACTGCATTACCACATACATTGATGCTTTGGAGGGCCTATAATCCTAAATGTACAACCGACGAAACAGTATACAACTGACGTAAGGAAGAGGGTCGGCTGACCATCAGCACGGGTCCCGCGCGGCGCACCGCCTAAGACTTAGATTAGAAATGTAAACAAATTTTGTAAGTGTAAATGAAAAACAGCATAGGATTGCTTGTTTTCTAGTACGAGGCGTCGAAGAATACAATAAACGCCAGTTTATCCTTGCTTTCCATCTGTGAATCACCACGAGCCCCGACGGATGAGGACTGCTGGGGACGCCGATAGCATGATTTTGCTGACTCGGTATAAAGTCCGGGCGGCAGGGAACTGCTGAGCGCACCCTTTCGCCCCACAGCAAGCCTATGCTAACTGGATTCAGAAAAGAGGGAGCAGAGGAATTCCGGCTCCCTTCGAGGCGGAATCCTTTTGCAGACCAGTTTTCAATGTTCAGCTTATCGCGCCTCTGCGTCTGACCCACAGAGGCGCCGCTTACTTTGAGGACAGTTTTCGGGACAGTTCTCAATGAAAGAAATATCGATTATTTTGAGAAATACATTAGTTTAGAAAGATCTGAAGAAAGATTCCTTGGTCAAAAGGTAGTTGTAGTTGTATGGAAATGTTGAGGTGGGAACTTGAACTTAAACTTTATTTCTTAGTAGTGGTCAGCACGACTAAGCTACCAAAGCGCCAATCACTCACCGCGAGCAACTGTACATCCGCCCCCCGCCCACGTCGCACACCAGCCTTACACTCCCTTCCCCAAACGCTGTATACTCGCCACTTCTCTTCCACGTCGCGCGCGCGCGCTATATTCCCATCCCACACTAAACTACTACGCATGTCCGCGACGTCCTAATAATATCCTTCGTCGTCTATTCAATCGTCGTCGTCGCCGCCCTACATCTGCGGCAGATGGAACCGGGGTTATCTATATTATCAGGGGAGCGGGTGCTGGCCAACGGTTGTTGGGTACTAAAGATTGGGATGACGAAGAATCTGGGTCGTAGGATGAAGGAACATCGGCGGAATTGCCCTAATCTGAATCGTCGGTTGTGGAGGTTCAAGGGCGTTGGATTCCGACGGCGCGTCGGTGCGTGTACTATGAGTTTTTTACATCCGTAGATCTGACGAGTTTCAACAGAGGCGTTATTTCATCTAGCCGTCGAGTCGATTTGCCGTCGATAGGCCTCGGACTTCGTGCCCTTTTTGTCAGTTTTTCATTAGTAGCGTGTGGCGATCCACTCACCTTGCTCCAGGCCACCGACGAACATCTAGAAATCTTTGTGCTTACTCCCCACCAGATCTTAAATGGGCTGCTCCCGCTCTTCGCGCGACTTTCTTAGATATTGATTGATATGTTGTATTTTATATAATTTGCTGTATTTCTTGGTGCTAGGGAACGCTTTGACCGTTAACGTAAACTCGTTTATTTTCCAAAAAAAAAAATGTATCCTGCTTCTCTAATTTCTGTTTTACCTAGATTGTGCGATTAATAAAGCAATGTACGGTGTATTATAAGCATAATATAGATACATGTTGATCAAGGCTTGCAAATTGCGCCGTACTCGTCTTCTTTCAGATCATAGTGGGTCGGGATTGCCGGGACGGATCATAACGATTTTCGGATCATTATCGATCAGCGCCATGATAGCATTATCCCGTTGTTGATTCCGTTTATCACTTTATAGAACTATAATTAAAAAAGTACAGCTGTAAGCATGGACTTGACTTGGTTGAAAGTAGCGATGGAAGACTTACCGTCTTGAAGGGGAGAGGATTCCTGCAAACAGCCAGCAGGCCATTGCTGGGGCAGACTGGAGTGGTCGACAGCAAACCTCTGCTGTCTGTGGGTGACAGCAGCTGCTGGCTGGGTTCTATATTCAGACAGCAGAAGTTTGCTGGGTATATCCCGCCAGTCGATCGCAAACCTCTGCTGTCTGGATATAGAATCCATCTAGCAAGCCTCTGCTATCTGAAAATAAGACGCAGTCGGCAGAGGATTGCTGGATACACGAGGATGCTTGCTGACAGCATATTCAGAGTTGGAATACTATCCAGTAGCCAAGCCAACATAAACACCTACCCAGTAGTGTATGGGATAGAGTAGATCATATACCTGGCCTAAGGGGGCACCTCCAGGATCTGGATATAGTTATAAAAACCAGTCAGCAGGGACAGATCAAGTGGTCGACCGCAAACCTCTGCTGTATATTCAAATGTGCCGAGCGGAGAATTGCTGGACAGAACAGGTCAATCGACAGCAAACATCTGCTATCTGCATGTAGAATCCAACCAGCAGGAGATTTCTGGATACGGTAGGCTGACCGGCAGCAAACTTCTGCTGTCTGCATGGGATATCTGAATAGGTGCGTCGCTGTTGGTCGAAATACTATATATTGCTGTCGGAGGTCACAGGAGCGGACGTAACTGGACCAAAGAACCAATGTATTCAGATAGATGGGGGCACCTCCAGTATCTGGAGAAACCAGTCAGCAGCGGACAGATCAAGTGATCGACCGCAAATCTTTCCTGTATAATCAAAGTACCCAGCGGAGAATTGCTGGACCGACCAGGTCGATTGACAGCAAACCTCTGCTATCTGCATGTGGAATCCAGCCAGCAGGAGATTTCTGGATACACTAGGCCGACCGGCAGCAAACTTCTGCTGTCTGCATGGGAATTGCTGAGGATATTTGAATAGGTGCGTCGCCGTTGGTCGAAATACTATATATTGCTGTCGGAGGTCACAGGAGTGGACGTAACTGGATCAAAGAGCCAGTGTATCCAGATAGATGGGACAGATACCCAATCTAAAGGCATGGAGGGCACACCTCTGCACGAGAAAGAGACAAGGAAGTAAGCGCCCATTTAACAGCGCTTAACCCACCAACAAACACCGGTCCAGTCCGGGAATAGATAAGATTATCCAGTGCGCTTTTCTCCTTCGTTCGCCCTCTCTTCCTTACCAGTTGATATTCAACCGTGATATGCTGTGTCAATATCTAAAGAGCGAACATATCTTCATCCACCATCACGAGCTTTGGTCTGGATATATAATAACATTTCGGACTTGGCTCTCATATTCAGAAAGCAGAGGTTTGCCGCGTATAGGTTTTTTCCTTTCCTTTCCCGCTGATTGACCGCAAATCTCTGCACCGGCTGAAATTGAACTCAGACTCAAAGGAATTGCTGTTGGCCAGAGTCGGCAATCTTACGCTGGTTCTTCCGTGTATTTCACTTATGAGAAACAGATCGCTACCTAGATTCACGTTACAAGCATTTCATTATGTACACATCCATAACAACGTCTAGTAAATCGAGTGGCAAGAACTTATAAGTGGTGCGGTACCGACGCCGCTCTACCATACACGTTCAGGAATGATTCACAGTAGAATAATGCCAAGTTAAGTTCTACACGCTCCAGACGTGTTGAGTAATTATGTGCTGAAGTGGTGTCCGGGAAAGCTTCCACCAGTTCCGCGGGCTTAACACCCTCCCAAGTTCTCATCACTTTATGGAGCATCTGTAGGAATGGCGCCCTATCGACCACAGAAGTTGCCCCCAGCCCCTGCGTAGCTTCTGCAATGTTCACCTGGTTTACCAACCCTACCCAGCATTGATTCACGAGCGTATTCCTGTCAGTCCAGGCCATCTTGCTTTCATCCAAAACGCCATCCAATGCTTCTAACTCATGTCGGAAATTGAGCTCACATAGCTCCCACAGAACTGCTCGTGCCACGCTGGCGTCAGGTAGTCCATCACTCCCGATCAATTTACCTTCCCAGTATACAGGAGCATCCATGAACGAGCCACCCTTGTCAATCCTCAATGTATTCTCCAGGACATCTCGCATATCGGCGTGTCGCATACCACTTCTCGTTTCCAATGCAGAGCCTGTGTGGAGTCCACCAACAACATCGAGCAGGCTCCTCCAGCATTTATTTGAGAGCTTGATAGGCGCAACCTGTGGAGTATGCAACCTGCTGAGAACAGAATCACGAATCCTCAACCATGACTTGAACAACGTCGCAACGATATGTTCTTGTGCAGGTGATACAATGCAGCGAGGAGGGGTACAACAAAACCTCCATCAGCAACACTATCTCGTGGCGGCGCCACCTTCCGGGAGGCCAGTATGCTGAGTGACTTGACCCAAGCGTGCACGGCTTTGGGCATAAGCGGACTTGAGGGATCAGTGAATGTCACTCCCAGTGAACTTCTCGCAATAGTCTTTGTTGGTTTGTAGTCCAGCTTCCATTTTGACGCTGAAAACAGAGGTTGAACATTAGATTTTCCCCTCTTTCAGTATTCACTGCCAGACTTACAAGTAGACTCTCTGGCCATAGCCATTTTTGTGCCTCGCCATCGCGTCCCTCTCAGCCGCTTCAGTAGCATTATTTAAATACCCCAGTACCTGTTGTGGAGATTATGATAATAAACCCAGTAAGCTACTGTACAGTAAGAGTGTAGGGGCATTTTAATCCCTCTGTGTTCGCATTTGATGAGGTCATGTGACTCGTTCGTTGCAGCTTTTGGGTGGCTGGACAAAAATAGGTTATTTACGGGCCTATTTAGGCAATTTCTGGGATGGTAGCTAGCCCAAAAAAGACTATATATAATGTATCAATATTTGAGCACTACTCCGAGGTGGATTAGGCACCATAAGGGGATGGATTGCATCGAAAAATCTAGATGACGTTCGGTCAAAGCTGGCTGAGCATTACCAAATTGGGTAATGCCATCAAAACAGTAAAAGCGGCCTAAAAAGCCTGCTTCTACATGGATATTCCGCCCTATAAGAGTGTAGATAGTATCTTTACATATATAATAGGTCCCTGAAGCGAAATTACAGCGATAGCTGCGGTCAAAGCTGTTTTATTACCATATTTAGAATGCCAGCAAAGCGGCCTAAAAGCTTGATTATGCATGGGTATTCTACCTAATAGCAGTCTATACAGTGTTTATAGATGTACAGTAGGCACCTAAAGCGAAATTAAAGCAGGTATATGGTGTAATAGTAGCACTGCTTCGATGTTTGGATCTGTAGCTGTGTTGTAAAAAATCGAAATAAAAGTAGGGATGTTTAATATACTAGTGGTACAGGCATGGTCTCTGCATAATAGATATATGCCTGAAGCGAAGTCAGAGCATTCTATGGAGATAATAGGCTGTAATTGCCCGCTCTAGGCCGGAGGAGGTCAAAGCTGTATGACCAAATAGGGAAATATATGATTACATACAGGTGGTGTTGAGTCGAAGTTGGGCTCAGTAATGGCATGGCCTCTCAAGGTCTGAGGTCTGGAACAAACATATCTGAGTGCTGTAGTATACTAGCTACGCCCTCCAGGTGTTATATTTGGCAATATGTGGGCAGGAATATGTACATGGAGTGATCAATGGTGAGTAACCATCAAAATTGCATTTTTGAGGAATTAAATACTAATAATGAGTGTCTAAGCGCAGGTAGGACCTCAAACCTCGGTAGGTATACTCTCCAGCATAGTATACACTCGATCCATGTCCAAGAACCATTTATATGGCACCAGATGCGATGGTATACACTGATCTTTATTGATTTTCCCTCAAAACTCGATTTTTTGAGGAATTATGATGGAATATTGGGGTCTTAAGAGTAGCCAGGGGGCTAAAACGTCGTATATAGACTGTACTACATCGTATTAGTCTTTGCCATATGCAAGAACGATTTATGCAGCACCTGAAACGATGGTATATCCTGATCTGTATGGATTCTGCCAAAAAATGCGATTTTCAGGAAATAAAAATAGGCATAGAGTGTGCTACAAGTCTCAGATCATACTAAAAACTTGGGAAACATGTCTTCGAATTGAATTCAACGAGTACCAGGTGCTATATCTACATCTGGGTACCTCCATGAAACGAATACTGTTGTAAGTGCACACTAAGATATCTCTACTTGGCTCAAAGTTCAGATCGTGACATTGAGATGTACATACTCCAACCTTTTGGTCTGGAGGGCCTCTATATGATTCGAATACATGATTACCCAAGTTTGAGCATAGTCTGAGGTGCATAGCACGCTCTATGCCTGTTTTATTTCCTGAAAATCGCATTTTTTGGCAGAATCCATACAGATCAGGATATACCATTGTTTCAGGTGCTGCATAAATCGTTCTTGCATATGGCAAAGACTAATACGATGTAGTACAGTCTATATACGACGTTTTAGCCCCCTGGCTACTCTTAAGACCCCAATATTCCATCATAATTCCTCAAAAAATCGAGTTTTGAGGGAAAATCAATAAAGATCAGTGTATACCATCGCATTCTGGTGCCATATAAATGGTTCTTGGACATGGATCGAGTGTATACTATGCTGGAGAGTATACCTACCGAGGTTTTGAGGTCCTACCTGCGCTTAGACACTCATTATTAGTATTTAATTCCTCAAAAATGCGAATTTTGATGGTTACTCACCATTGATCACTCCATGTACATATTCCTGCCCACATATTGCCAAATATAACACCTGGAGGGCGTAGCTAGTATACTACAGCACTCAGATATGTTTGTTCCAGACCTCAGACCTTGAGAGGCCATGCCATTACTGAGCCCAACTTCGACTCAACACCACCTGTATGTAATCATATATTTCCCTATTTGGTCATACAGCTTTGACCTCCTCCGGCCTAGAGCGGGCAATTACAGCCTATTATCTCCATAGAATGCTCTGACTTCGCTTCAGGCATATATCTATTATGCAGAGACCATGCCTGTACCACTAGTATATTAAACATCCCTACTTTTATTTCGATTTTTTACAAACACAGCCTACAGATCCAAAACATCGAAGCAGTGCTACTATTACACCATATACCTGCTTTAATTTCGCTTTAGGTAGCCTACTCGTACATCTATAAACACTGTATAGACTGCTATTAGGTAGAATACCCATGCATAATCAAGCTTTTAGCCGCTTTGCTGGCATTCTAAATATGGTAATAAAACAGTTTGACCGAGCTATCGCTGTAATTTCGCTTCAGGGACCTATTATATATGTAAAGATACTATCTACACTCTTATAGGGCGGAATATCCATGTAGAAGCAGGCTTTTTAGGCCGCTTTTACTGTTTTGATGGCATTCCCAATTTGGTAATGCTCAGCCAGCTTTGACCGAACGTCATCTAGATTTTTCGATGCAATCCATCCCCTTATGGTGCCTAATCCACCTCGGAGTAGTGCTCAAATATTGATACATTATATTAGTCTTTTTTGGGCTAGCTACCATCCCAGAAATTGCCTAAATAGGCCCGTAAATAACCTATTTTTGTCCAGCCACCCAAAAGCTGCAACGAACGAGTCACATGACCTCATCAAATGCGAACACAGAGGGATTAAAATGCCCCTACACTCTTACTGTACAGTAGCTTACTGGGTTTATTATCATAATCTCCACAACAGGTACTGGGGGTATTTAAATAATGCTACTGCAATGGGTGGTCCCTCTATCCGAAGATACTCGCAAAGGATTCGATGAACCGAAGAGTGATGGCCCTTGAAACTGTAACCGAATGTACGCCGCCATTGCACTGTATCGCTCAGTCTTATTGGCTAACCCAATGTAGATTAGATCGTGTGATGGCTCCTCGTCAGCACAATTCAGGAGGTACCCTGTGTGCAGCTTGATTCGCTGAGAGGGATCTTCTGTGATTACATTTGCCACCTTATCTACGCGCGCATTAGCGCAGTCTGCTGCAGCACGAACCAACCAGACAGGAATCCCCGCATGGAAAAGAATATCCGCGTCTTCAGCTTTTTCTACGAATCCCCCCATCAAATTCTGCACCGCATGTTTCCTTTTGCGCTGCT